>BPLR01017538.1:0-111873 GCA_021605095.1 Caerostris extrusa
CTCGTCAAAAGTTGACTGTAGTCGTGTCGCATTTCCAATAGAAAATGCCCGCTTAGTCACTTCAGTTTTATTGTTATGCATTTATTACAGAATTTTTTTTCTGGGTCGCTGGCAATAGAACGTGATCTTTTATGCCATAAGGGCTGCCCAGACGTTACCTCACTTTGCACCACCCAGGGGGCGCGTAACATCCATGGGCACCGCCTGACTGAACCCGAAACCTGTGTGGATCGAGAGTCAGTGCGCTAGTGACTTGGTCATTAAGCCCCACAACTTTTTTCTTTCTAATGCAGCTGAAAAACACTTAGACAGTTGGTCTTGGGTGCCTTAAGGCAAGCGCTGCACAGACGTTACTCACTTTGCACTACCCAGAGGGAGTGTGTAATTTGAAGATAAGCCACGGACGCGGAGTAGCAATGCCCCCGCAACGCTATACGATCCCTGTTAGGACCGACCTGCGGTTTAAAGTGGATTCCGAACCACTACGAAACACCCATGGCACCGCCGGATTCGAACCCGGTACCTGTGGTATCATCCTCACAAAGGCCACTCGGCCACCAGGTCCACATTACAGAAAAATAAAATTTACAATTGAATGGATTCCCATAGTAAAAACCACAATTTAAATGTGTGTTATCCAAAAGTACGTCCTGTTGTGTTGTTTTATCTTATAAAACAACACAACTCTTGAAATGATTAATGAATAATGTTAGTCTAAAGTAATTTTCTGGAGAATTTGACTTTTATTTGAAGTATTTTGTAGTATGGCTTTGAAGCACTTTTCATGTTTTGCTTTGAGATTTTAATCAATTATATATCCAATGGCTATAAATATTCGTAGTGTTGATCAATTCCTTCTTCTTGAAGTTTCATATTTATCACTTTTGGCATTCTCCAGTGCCTATTGAGTTGTATAGTGCTTCTTATTGTATTTGGAATACTTCATTCTTCATTTATGCCTAGAATTTTCAAACTTTGATATATTCTTTTGGCTACTGAATGTGATAATGTTTCTTGTAGAATTGGGAATTTATGCCTAGAATTCTCAAACTTTGTTGTACTTTTGGTTGTTGACGACACGTTTTTATCTTATTCTTTTTGTACATATTCTTAATTTTTGTAGATTCTTTTAGAGATTCTGAACAATTCATTCTTCATGAAGTTCTTGGATCTATTCAACATTGCTATATTCATGTGGCTATTGAATTTGGCCATTCTTGTAGTATTCCAATCAATTGCTTCATATATCTCCTGCATTATTAAACATTGTTATATTCCTGAGTTTATTCATCCGTTCTCGAATGCTCATACATGATAAGTTGAAATTTGTTGAGAAGATTTCAGCATTTATATCTTATTTCAAGTATATTTTGAGGTTCCTTTGTAACACTCAAAATCAATTTCTATAATTTGAAATATTCTTTTCATTTAAATTTTAAATGTATGACAGAAATTATCAAGGGGGGGGAAGTCGTTTCGCAATCTTTTTTTGAAAATTATGTAAATTTTTAACGAATTTCCATAAACAGGAAGACTCAAGCAGTGGACCGCATATAATTATTGCAACATAGCAGCGTGCCGATTTTCAAAAAAAAACACTTAACAATTTAGACATGCCTTCTTTTTAGATAGTTATTCTTAATCTGTTTATTCCTTTATGATTGGTTATATTTTATCATGTGTGAAATATTATGTTGTCCTGGCTAGAGGTCCATGACGTCTCCAAAAAAAGTGAAGCCATAAAATAAAAAATAAGTTATAGTATAAGTTATTATTTAAAACAGATTAAACTCTTCGTTCAAAAAAGAAACTTTCATTTCAATAGCTTTTATTTAAAAATAAACGCTGATTTTAATTATGCATGTTTTAAAACTGGCATGAGGGTCTGAATGGCCGTGAGTGGCTAGTGCTCGGCGCTCGGTACCACAGGTTTCAGGTTCGAGTCCCGGCGGGCCAAAGCAGTGGTTCGGAATCCACTTTAAAAAAGTAGGTCCCGGTCTAATAGATCGTAGAGCGTTGCGGGGGCATTGTTACTCCGCGTCGTAGCTTATCTTCAAGTTACACGCGCCCCTGGGTCATGCAAAGTGAGTACGTCTGAAGCACACTTGCCTTAAGACATCCAAGACGTCCATGTTTTTCAGCTGCATTAGAAAGAAAAAAAAACTGGATGAAATATGTGTGTTGCTATGTATAACGATAGAGACATATCAAATCACGTGCTCTGTAGTTCGTTTTGAATTGTATAGGTAGCAAAAATATAGAGCAAACAAAATTATTGTTTCAATTTCCTGTAAATAGTGTCTAGGGATTAGTTTATGTGTAAAAAGTTAATTTAACCAACGCTTAACAGACTTCCTCTCTGTCTGCATTTGGCAGAGCTTCTTGTAGTATTTTGAACAGTTGTTTCTTCATAAAGTTCTAGAGTTATTACATTTTGTTATATTCTGTCGCTATTGAATTTGATAGTATTTACGGATTCTACATTTTAAGGTTCCGATTTCGACAAGTCTCGTTTCCACGACGCCAAAACAGCAGTATTTTGTAATCGCAGGCAGCCATTTGTTAGCGAAAACAGCAAGAGAAAAATCGCCACATAAACAAGCGGAATCCTAAAATGCGGGCTGCCTGATGGCCAATTGGCCATTAGTACTCTAGGCTTCAGGTTCGAATCCTGCCTGTGGCATGGATGTTTGTTAGTGACCCGGAATCCACATTAAACTGTAGGTCCCGATCACATTAACCCAAAGTGTGCCAAAAAATGACCGTAGAGCCAATAGAAACCCTAAAGTGCAGAACTCCTGTTCTTGTAATATTCTGACCAATTGCCTCATAAATTTCTTTGGTTATTGAATATTGGTATGTGCCTTCGTTCCAGCAAAGTATTCAGACAATTGAATGACACGAAATTCATTGAACTTTTTAAATATTTTATGTCGGAAAATATATTAACAATCTTTTCAGACATAAAATATTAATAAAAAAATCATTTTAGGAATTTCAATTTATCATTCAATTGTATGTAGTTTGCATATTTTAATGTATCATGTTATCAATCATTACAGCAGCTACTTTGCTAAGTGTAATTTTGAAATTGAACACTTTTTTGGCAATCCTTTGACATCAGTATAATGTCATCGTAATGATTTTGAAACAATCCCTTGTCCATGATTAATATCTTAGCACCAACAGAAGAATCGCGTTGGGGGGAAATAGTTCCAAAGAAAAAGGCAGATATGAAATAAAATAACATCTTTAGGGCTCGCGCGTGATTGATAAAGTTATTCTGTCTTTTAGTTATCACATAAATAGGAATAGTATGCACAGACCACCTATCCTATTGGAATAGGATTAGGTGGTCTGTGCACCCCTGTAAATGCATGCATTTCCCATTAAAGACAATTGCAATCTTTTCTCTTGATTCTCCGTCGGTGAGCTGTTTGTAAGGGAAATCCAAGGTCCACTGATATTAATCCAAGTAAAACTAAAGTATATATACTGTAATGCAACATTTCAACTGTATTGAAATAGGTGGTCACTAGTATCATCCAATTGAATTTTAGATCGAACTTTTAAAATAATAAAGTCGGTGGACTATTTGTAAGGGAATACAAGGCCCACTGATGTTAATCCAAATAAAACAAAAGTATAAATACTGTAATGCAACATTTCAACTGTATCTCAATTCGTCCTCAGCAATATCATATTGCTTTTTAAATAGAACGTGGAAAATAATAAAGTCTGTGGGCTGTTTGTAAAAGGGAATACAAAGTCCACTGATGTTAATACAAATTTTAAAAAAAAGTATACATATCGTAATGTAGCATTTCAACTGTGGTGTTGTAAGTGGTGCATGTGGTGTGTTTTGAGGTGGTCTGTTTGTAAGGGGAATACAAGGCCCACTGATATTAATCCAAATAAAAAAATCAGTATACATACTGTAATGCACCATTTCAACTGGATCGAAATAGGTCCTCAGCAATATCATCCAATTGAATGTTAAATTGAACATGGAATATAATTAGCCTCGCATGTGCATCCTAAAATTGGTCGCGACATTATGCTGATAAACACACTTTAACCGTTTTGACCTTGAACTGATCTGCAAGCAAAATGCTTGGTAGAGATACATATTCTATGTAACATTGAATAGGTTTTTAGATGAAAAACAAAGGAAGTAGAGGTATGGTCTTCGCCGTCTGGTATGAAATTAAAATCCGATTTAAAAACGAGACAGTCTACTTTATACAGGGAAACGACTTTTCTCAAGGTTGTGTAGCTACATTTTTGGCTTCTAGAAGTATTCTTTGTACGAAGTATTTCAGTTAATTAAGCAGCCAAATTTCTTTCTTTTCTTCCCAGTTGTGGCGACGACACGTACGACTTGGCAGGATATTTTCTCTTTCCGTTATAGACGGATCTATTTCTGGTTTCAATCAATATGTGTGGCTTTGTACTACTGTGTCCAAAAGTAAGACCAGTTTTCAATTTTAATTCTCCGGGCATATGGTATTTAAATTTTTTTTTTTCTGTTTTAGGTTGTTGGCCCTGTCCTTGATATCTGTGTGAAATTTGACGTCAAAATATTCATTAGTGTTTGAGTTACGCTTGGTTATTAGTGTTTGAGTTACGCTACGCTTTTGTGAAACTGATTCCGGCGATTTTTGAAATGTCTCTTCAATCGACTCAAAACGTTGTTCCAGAAGTGGTCCTTTGAGAGTTTAGGGAATAGCCAGAAGTAGCGCGATGTTAAATCAGGTGAATACGGTGGTTGTGGAGCGATACGGGTTTCAATTTTGGCAAAAAGTCACGAAGAATCAATGCAGTGCGAGCTGGCGCATTCAGTGTTTTCGGTACCCTTTCGAGATTTGACGGGTTTGAGGCCCAAAATGAAATGGACCGATCCTTTTGAAATTCCAACATCCTTAGCAAGGTCTGTAATCGTAAATCGACGGTTTGCAAGCACCAAATCTTTAATTTTTGGACGCGAGCTTCGTCGATTGAGGTGGAGGGTCGTCCAGAGGGCTCTTCGTCTTCAACGCGTTCTCTGCCTATTTTGAACTGTTTATAAAACTTCTAAACTTTTCTTTCCGATATAGGAATTCTCACCGAATGCCTTCTGCAAACATTCTATACGTTTCCGCAAACGAAATTGAATGCAAGTTCTTTGCTCAATGAATTCAGACATTTCAAAAATCGCCGGAATCAGTTTTAGTGTCTCATAAAGCCAAGCGTAACTCAAACACTAATGAATATTTTGATGGGAAATTTCACACAGATGTCAAGGACAGTGCCTGCAACCAAAAAAAGAAGAAAAAAAATTGAAATTCCATAAGCCCCAGGAATTGTAAATTGAAAATTGGCCTTCCTTTTTGGACACAGTAGTATGTGTGGCTTTGTATAGTTTTATCATTTAGAATAGGAGTGGACAACCCGCGGACCGCCTTGAATACTTTTGCGGCCCATGAGATTTATCACTCTTTTACAAAAAATATTTATTTAATAATAGCCAAAAGAAGTGAAAACCAATGTGTTAAAAAAATACATTAATGTGGGCATCCCTATATTCAAAAAGGAGCTGTCGAAATGATGAAAAAAATTAACTTTGATTTTAAAATAATGTTCTTGCGAATATATGACAAATATTACCTGTTTTATTTATGAGTTTTCAGAATAAATAAGTTATATTCTTCGAACTCATGATGCGCGCATCTTAGAACACCTAATACAACAGGTTGTGTCACTTTAAGTGATCTCAGTGACGTAGTGACCATCCCTAAATATGCGCAGAGCAAACCAGACTTTTAGTTAAAGTTGTTAACGCTTTTGGTTCAACTTACACCTGCGCATCGTTTTTTCGTAAATGAAATTGACTCAACGCAAAACACGCTCAAACATAACGGACGTTAACCTGCAACACCCATTACGATGGGCAAATACTCAAATTGAGATCGATTTGCAACAAATATCGCACTAGTAAAATAAATATTTTTTAATCATTTCATTTTTTTAAATTTGTTTATATTTATTCCAATGTGCGTTTAGTATCATTATTATTATATTATCTGTTTACATGCAAGAATAATAGTAAACTCAAAAATAATAACTCATTCAAAAATGTCCATAGTAGGTCTAAATCTTTTAGAGTGACATTTTTTAGAGTGAAAAATTGAAGCATAATGAGTTATTATTATTGTATTTACTATTATTCTTACATGTAAACATAGATAATATAATAATATTGGTATTAAACGCACATTGTAAAGAAATATATAACACTAACAAAAAAATATAAATGTAATTAAATAAAAAAATTAAATGATTAAAAAATATTAATGGTGCTAGTGCGATATTTGTTTCTCCACTCTTTCACTTAGCTTTAGAAAATCGATCTTCATTTGAGTATTTGCACATCGTAATGATCGAGCATGTTTTGTGTTTGGTCATTTTCATTTTCGTGGGGAAAAAAAAGAACGATTCGCAGGTGTAAGTTGAACCAAAAGCGCCAACCACTTTTTGTGACGATATCTCAAATATCTAGGGATAATCACTGCATCTGAGGTCACTTAAAGTAAAACATAGAACTTGTAATGTTAGATATCCCAAGATGCACGCGCATCATGAGTTCGCAGAATATAATTTAATAACTCTACAAACTCATAACTGTAAACTCATAAATGAAACAGGCAATATCTGTCCTATATTCGCAAGAATATCATTTTAAAATCATAATTTAATTTTTCTCATCATTTCGGTTGCTAATTTTTGAATATATGGATATACACATAATATAGTTTTTAATGCGTTGGTTTTCACTACTTCGGCCATTATAAAATAAATATATTTTATAAAAAGTGTGATAAATATCACGGGCCGGAAAAAGCTTCAAAGTGGGGTTGGCCACCCCTGTTTTAGACACTATTTGGAGGATACTGAAGCAATAATGCTAATATATATTTCGAAAAGCCAGACAATTCAAGTGAGAGAGAGCCAAACAACTTAATTATAGAGCACGTGACTTGATATGGGTCGATCGTTATATTTGGCGACTCATATTTCATGCCAGTTTTAAAACACACATGAATAAAACCATGCCATAAATATTACTTATTTTATAAATACGTGTAACTATTTAAATGTTGGGATTATCAAATATGAAAATAGATGCTAATGTTATGTTATGATATGGAAGTAAAATATTCAGCATCGAATTTTTTTGGGGTAATAAATGGAATTTACCGGCGTTCATTCCAATAACTGAAATCGATTAAATGTGACGAAAATTCTATTATTCACAAATAAATGCTGATACTTTCATAGACATCATAATCAAAAATTCGTTGTGTTTTAAAATCTTATGTTTAATCTTACTTTATAAGCATATAAATATTCAGCAAAAACACCTTCATTGAAGACGAAGAGGCTCTGGTCGACCACCAACCTCAACCGACGAAGTTCACACCCAAAAATTAAAGATTTGATGTTTGCAAACCGTCGATGTACAATTAGAGACCTTGCTGATGATGTTGGAATTTCAAAAGGATCTGTTGGGGGCAGGGTGGCTAACGCTCTGGCGCTCGGTACAATAGGTTTTGTGTTGGAGTCCCGGCAAAGCCATGGATATGTGTAGTGGTTCGGAATCCACTTTAAACCGTAGGTCCCGGTCTAATAGGATTATAGAGCGTTGTGGGGGTAGTGTGACTCGCGTCCGTAGCATATCTTCAAGCTATACGGCTCCCTGGGTAGCGCTAAATGAGTAACAGTGGTGCAGCCCTTGGTTATGGCAGGAATATTAACTGTTTCTGTATTGCCAGCTGCATTAGAACAACAATACACCTTGATTGTTATTAAAAGTATAAACACTTATCTCTTACAAAGAACTAATATTTAAAATTTAATAATTTATTAGGAGTTTACTGTTTAACAATAATAACTTAACAGCTTATCAATCCAACTAGTAGAGGGAATATTTATCGGTAGCGTTAACGCTAGCATATTCGAATTCATTGGTGATGTCCATTGCGTTCAGAAATTAGGTTTGGTATTAGTTTGCCACTCTATGGTCATTAAACATCACTCTACGGTGACACTAAAGTCTAGTAAAGGTTTTGGTTTATCGCTGTCTGGTCATTTTAGGCACACTTTAGGTTAATTAGACCGGGACCTACAGCCTAACGTGGATTCCGAACCACTAATAAGCATCCATGCTACCGGGGATTCGAACCTGAAGCCTGTGGTACCAAAAGCAAACGAGCTAGCCAATTGGCATCAGGCCACCCAAAAATAAAGTTTTTGGTTTGTCGCGCTATGATCATTTTTTGCACACTTTAGGCTAATTAGACCGGGACCTACAGGTTATCGTGGATTCCGAACCACTCACAAACGTCCATGCCACCGCCAAAATTGTGATGATGAAGCGTGTGTTACTAAAGGCTAGAGAGCTAGCCGATTGGCCATCAATCCGCTTCAGAAACTAGGAGACACGATAATGATTTTGATAGGATATCGCTGAAATTAGAAAAAGATTACTACAGATAATCGCTGTTTTTTTTTTACGTTTAAAACCTTTGTAAAAATCTCATTTGATAAAGAGAAGGGCAAATTCTTTTATACAAGGTACTAATAAAATCAGTCTTGACTTATGCCTCAGAAATGTGGACTTTGACGATGAAGGAGGAAAAGGCCATGGCGATCTTTGAAAGGAAAGTTTTAAGAACTATTTGCGAGGCTGCGTTTGAGAATACTACTGTGTCCAAAAAAAAAAAGACAGCCTTATGGAATTTCATTTTTTTTTTTTTTTTAGGTTGTTGTCACTGTCTTTGACATCTGTGTGAAACTTGACGTCAAAATATTCATTTGAGTTACGCTTGGTTTTGTGAGATGCCAAAACGGCCCATTTCGGCGATTTTTGAAATGTCTCTTCAATCGACTCAAACGGTATCCCCGGAATGGTCTTTTGAGTTTAAGGAATAGCCAAAAGTAGCACGATGCTAAATCAGTTGAATACGGTGGTTGTGGAACGATATGGGTTTCATTTTTGGCGAAAAAGTCACGAAGGATCAATGCAGTGTGAGCTGGCGCATTCAGTGTTTTCGGTACCAATCGAGATTTGACGCGTATGGAGCCCAAAATGGAATTTACAGATCCTTTCCAACGGCCATACCATGCTGAATATACCGGTTCTCGTTAGATCACCAAAGTCAAGCATCATTGGGCGCGGTCAGTACTTGGGTGGGTGACCACCTGGGAACACCGCGTGCCGTTGGCATTCACAAATTTGGGACCTGAATGGCCGAGTGTCTAGCGCTCTGGCGCTCGGTGCCCCAGGTTTCGGGTTCGAATCCCGGCGGTGCCATGGATATTTGTAGTGGTTCGGAATCCACTTTAAGCCGTAAGTCCCGGTCTCCTATGATTGTAAGAGCGTCATGGAGCCAAAGTCAGACTTCTACATACGGATGCTCCATCATAACAGAAGCTGCTTCCTTCCCCTTCAATCATGAGAACGTATGGGCTCGTGGGCTTGGCCAGCCAAGTGGGATAAGAAACAACAACAACAGATCCTTTGAAATTCCAACATCATCAGCAAGGTCTCTAATTGTACATCGACGGTTTGCAAACATCAAATTCTTTAATTTTTGGGTGTGAACTTCGTCGGTTGAGGTTGTGGTCGACCAGAGCGCTCTTCGTCTTCAACGCGTTGTCTGCCTTCTTTGTACTATTTTTACCACTTGTAAACATTTCTTTCCAATATAGGAATGCTCATCGAATGCCGTCTGCAACATTCAATATGTTTTTACAAACAAGATTTAACGCAAGTTATTTGCTCAATGAATTCAGACATTTCAAAAATCGCTGGAATCCGTTTTAGCGTCTCACAAAGCCAAGCGTAAGTCAAACACTAATGAATATTTTGACTTCAAATTTCACACAAATGTCAAGGATAGTGCCAACAACCTAAAAAAAAAATTGAAATACCATATGCCCGGGAAATTTAAATTGAAAATTTGTCTTACTTTTGGACACATGGCTCAAAAGTTGTTCAAAACTTATGGTCAAAACTTATCAAATAAGTATCAGAAAGAAAATAAGTTTTATATTTATAAAATAAGGTTTTTATATTTATAAAATAAGAATCGAAAAAAAGAATATTTGAAACTTATATAAAAGATTATAATTATGGTTATTTTAAAAGAACTAAGCAAAAAAAAAAAAAAAAAATTCTGAAACATAATCTGTTTACGTAAGTAATTTGTAATCAGGAGTTCGTAAACATTTTATTTTATTACCTCTAACTAAATCTCGCATCTTTTTCAATTCCTACTATTAGCTCGCACTCTTCCTATGTATATCTTGTTTAAATTTTTAATCGTTCATAAAATACTTTTATTCATCCACTCAAGTTCGAATACATTTTTTTGAGCTTGTAGTGGATGACACTGGATGCTAATGCAGTTTTTTCAAATATTAATTCAGTAACTAAATTTAATTAATTAATTTTAGTTTTTTTTTTAGATTTAAGTTGCATTTATCTACCAATAGATGGTGTCAGATGTAAGAGGAAAATTTCGACTTTATTTGTAAGGGACTTTTCTGAAATATAGTGAAAAAAAAGTAGGAATTCACTTTAAAAATATTTTATATTATTTGTTCTTATATAATAGATATAAATATTATTGCATCTATATTCATTTGACGTAAGACCAATGTAACAATATGTATTATTTATATATGTACTGCATATATTGATATATATTGCACTATTGATATATGCACTATAATAATTATAAATAATCCAAAAACTTGCATTAGAAATTTTTTTACTTGTCCTATTATGAAGACGTATTTCTTTAAAAGTAAATAAAAAAAACTATCGAGGAAGTTTAAGAAGTTTGGCGACACTTGTCTTAAATTATAATTTAAGCTAGACACGTGTAAATTATGACCTAAGATATTTTGAAACATTTCAGCATGAGGAACCTTTGTAACAAAAATGAATGAACGAAAATATAAATGTGAATCGGTCTGTAAATCTGAGTACAAGATTTTATAAAGTTATTATAATCTAAAGAAATAACGAAGTTCCGAAAAGGTATAAAATATTTTTATCACAACTGTCTCATTTTAAGCGGTATCTGCAAAACATATCACCAGTCTGAATCGCATATTTGGTTATTTACTTACTAGTTATTCATGATACTATTGGATTATGCATGGTAAAAATTTATTATAATAAATATCACAGCTTAGTGTATAAGGGGCCGAGTACCTACAGTTCTGGAGCTCTGTGCCATAGGTTTCGGGTTAGAGTTCTGGCGGTGCCATGGATGTTTCTCGGGTTCGAAATCCGCTTTAAACCGTAGGTCCCTATCTAATATGACTGTAGAGCGTTGGGCTGACAACCCTACCCCGTAAAAAGAAAAAGTCTTGTCTCGAAATCTGGCAGAAGGCCATAGCCCACAACCCAAGCAGTGGTAGGGTGTTAGTTAGTTTGGTGTATAATCGTATATTAATATTAATTGAATAAAATTTTAAATTTCATATTTTATGTAGAGTAAATTATAAAATCTTTTTGTGATATATCAATGTGTCTCGTGTTCTACTTAAGCAAGCGACGTACGCCCATAAATAGCTAAAGAATAGAGTACATTTCCAACTGAAGGAGAAGGGACTTTAAAGGTAACTGCATTATACGATATTTGCGTGTCGTATGAGGAAAACCCCATAAACTCCTATCAAGAAACTGGCTTGGATGTTTGTTGGTGGTTCCGAATCCACGTTAAACTGTAGGTCCTGGTCTGCTTAGCCTAACGTATGCACAGGATGGCCGTAGAGCGACAAACCACACCAAAGCTGTAAAAAAAAAAAACTTTACCTTCCTTTGAGACCCTAAACAAATTATGAAAATCACCATCTTGTTTTCTCGTTTTTGATAGCAATGACTGCAATGGACACCACCAGTGGATTCGAACCAGAGCCCTCTTGCATTCTAATTGCACACTGAGTCGCTACTTGGGTGTATACATTTGAGAAGATTCAAACTATCATCAGACTATTTAGAATCAAATACAGTTTTAAAAATAATTATACGATATACAAATAAATAAGAAAGAGTATTAATTTCAATTAAAGTAGTGCGTATTTTAATTGGATGAAAGGATTAAGTTAATCCGATTTCAGAAATATCTCATTGGTTGATTAAAAATAATTGAAGTACTCCAGTTTAATTAAAGAGTTTTTAAATTTTAGTACTAAACAGTAATACGAGTGTATAATGTAATATAAGGACATAAGGATTTAATTTTTTAACATACTGCTGGTTTAGTCTATTTTATAAAAATAATTTATGTTGTTGTTGTATAAGTCGGGGCTTGTCGACTAGTAATTATTTTTTTCTATTTCTTTTTGTTTTTAATTTTATTTAATTTTTCTTTGTATTTAATATGTTTATTTATTAAATATTTGACTTTAATTTATATTTTTCGTAACCTAGATTTAATGCTCCTTTTAGCTATTTTTTTTTATTTATTTGATTTATTTTAATTATTTTTAACTAATGAAATTTTAATTGGAAAAAATAAAATTGTGTATGAAAGAAGAAAAAAAAAAAATTGTCTTTTGGATTTTATCCAGATTTTAATTCTATATGCAATGTTAATTTTTTTCTCAATAAAACAAATCAAAAGTTAAAATTTATCGTGTTCAGGCGGCCTTGGCCCACCATGGTGCTGTTGCGCCACTGATGATGGCTAACTCAAGAGAATAACGCAATTATATCTTCTTCAAGGGCGTAACAGCCCCATGGCGAGTCTAGGCCGTCTGCCTGCTGGCAGATTTCGAGACATCAGATATTTTTCTTTTTAAGAGATAGGGCTGTCAGATACCCACCCAATGCTCTACAGTCATATTAGACCTTGACCTACTGTTTGGGTGGATTCTAAACCACTACAAACATCCATAGCACCACCGGGACTCAAATCCTAGACCAGTGTCACCGAGCGCCAGAACGCTGCTCATTCGGCCATCAGGCCACTACAATTATGTCTGCTAAATCATAATATTGCTTTTTCAAATACCAGGCATTTTTATTTAATGCCATTTGCTATTGGAAAGGCGGATATGTAGCACATTCATCGTTACTAAAGAAGCGTCATCGCTCTGTCTATATCTACATTTTGTACACACAATTTGAATGAATCTTATGTTTAACGCTTTTATCATGCCCATCCAAGGCATGTCGTACACGGAACATTTATGACCCTGTTGCTTTTTGTTTCATACAATTTGTTTGTACAACAATTTGTTTCATACAATTTGTTTCATATAATTTGTTTCATACAATTTGTTTCATACAATTTGTTTACAACATGTTTTTGTTTCAACTCTCTCTATCTTATGTTTTTTAATAATTCGATATCTATTTTTGAACTAAACAAGGCTGAATTTTATTTTCTTCACTTCTTTTACATATTTGTACTCTGAACACTCTACACTACACTTTTACTCTACACTACACATTCAATTTATCTTTTCATCAGAAGTTTTTATTTTCGACATTCGTCTTAAATACATTCTAACAAATCCGGTTAAAAATACTATTTCAACGACTGATTAGAAAGATAAAACTCTCATGATAACACTCTATTTCTTTTCGGAGAGACGATAATGCTCTATTTATTATCAGATTTAAATGCGGCTCATAGGGTGAGGATAACAATTCTTTTTCAGACACTTTGCATAAAATGTTATCGTTGATTTCCGATAAGTCAGACTTTGGCCGTCTCACTTCGAACACTTTCGTCTCGTAAACTCTATCGAAAGAGCACGTGTGAATAAACCCAGGTAAATGGTTGCAAATTATTTTTAAATTAGCATGTGCGTACGTCAGTGCACGCGTAAATCGGTACGTCACTGTCACGCGTTTTCTAGAAAGTGACGTGTACTTATATCTTAGTGCATTCAAACCTGGTTTTGTGCTGGAGGATAGGGATACAAAAAAATTCCTTAAAAAATGTCTTGAAACGTCATAAGTACTAGCTAAAAAATATAGTGTTTGCGTCACGTTTTTAAAACAACGCCTTTTAAAAACAATGCTTTGCAACACATTTAAAAACATTTCTTTTATGCCGTAAAAAAAAAAGGAACCGCATAAAGTCTCTCATAGCTCATTAAAAACAATGTCCCTCTTTAAAACATCCTTCATTAAAAACAGTGCCTTTAACTTTACAACATCCTTCATTAAAAACAGTGCCTTTAACTTTACAACACATTTAAAAACAATGCCTTTAATTTTACAACACATTTAAAAACAATGCCTTTAATTTTACAACACATTTAAAAACAATGCCTTCAATTCTACAACACATTTGAAAACAGCGCCTTTAACTTTTACAACATTTAAAAGCAATGCCTTTAATAATGCCTTTTAAAAACAATGCCTTTAACAACACATTTAAAAGCATTTTTTATAAAAAAAAGGGACGCATAAAAAGTCCCTCATAGCTCATTAAAAACAATGTCCCTCATTAAAAAAAACAATGCCTTTAACAATAGGGAAGGAACCGCAAAAAGTCCCTCATAGCTCATTAAAAGCAATAACCTTCAAAACATCCCTCATTAAAAGCAATATCCTTCATTAAAACATCTCTCATTAAAAGCAATGTCCTTCATTAAAACATCCCTCATTAAAAGCATTGTCCTTCATTAAAACATCCCTCATTAAAAACAATGCCTTTAACAATAGGGAAGGGACTGCATAAAAAGTCCTCATAGCTCATTAAAAACAATGTCCCTCATTAAAAACAATACCTTTAACTTGGAACACATTTAAAAACAATGCCTTTAACAATGCCCTTATAAACAATGCTTTGCAACACATTTAAAAATATTTATTTTATGCCGTAAAAAAGGACCGCATAAAAAAAATGCCTGATAGAAAATCTGTAAATCAAAATTTCAGTATGTAACTAGAAATTGGTTTTTCCCAAACAAGAAAAAATGGAATTGACACACAGGAGCATTTATGCA
The DNA here is from genome assembly GCA_021605095.1 of Caerostris extrusa. NCBI lineage: Eukaryota > Metazoa > Arthropoda > Arachnida > Araneae > Araneidae > Caerostris > Caerostris extrusa. Next base: position 15,022 of record BPLR01017538.1, read on the forward strand.
TGATTTATTTGCTTATACAGATTTCAAAATGTGCATTTCAAACTATTCATCGTAGTCAAGTATGGGGATTTTTGCGGGAGAATTGGTTCAAAATCTTTTCAATCAAGATACTATATGTTCAAGTAATAGAATCCATGGTAAGTTGACTCTATAATATTGGGTGTACAATCTATTAAATTCCTTTTAATTTGCATGTTATTTTGACAACCATCTGTTGCTTTCTCTTTAAATTAAATTATTTTTTATTAATTTCTATTCGTAATATGCATTTGATAAAAAAATTTATATAACGCAATATTATGTATTTATATAAAAAAAAAAAACACACAGGAACATAAAAAAAAAAAATAGCTCAAGAAAAGGAAATTAAAACGTGTAAAAATAAACCCCGCATTTTTTACGAGAACAAAACCAGACTTGAGCGTAATTTTTTAAAATTTCAATTTTATGGTTATTAAAATAATGGCATTGAGTTATTAGATATTTTTTCATAATGGATATTTTATTATAGTAAAAAATCAAAAATGAATAAATAAATATAATAGGATGGGCCGATATGCAGTTTACCCATAAAGTTTAGAATTTAAAGTAAGAACAAAACGCATGACAACCATCTTAAAAAATGAAAAACTACATTATTCAAACGATTTTCTTTCCTTGAAAAATCTCTTTTTCACTTTGAAATAAAATTGTCTTCGCTTTCATCAAACGATCTTTTTTGAACGATTTTATTTTATTTAATTATTAGCACGTGAAAGAAGTTTATAAACATTTTGTATAAAAAAAGCTGAAGAAATAAACTGAAATGAACCAATGAGAATAAATCGTGAAAAAAAATTTAAAAAAAATCAACCGATCAGAAACGTTGGAAATGGCCAAGAAAACGAAAAATTGATCTAGGACACAAAAGTGGTCAAGGAAACAAAATCTCATTCATTTCAAGGGTAACAAATTAAAAAAAAAAACATTACACGTAAAATATGAGTAATCTTTTTTCCATATTGATACATTACATTTATGATGGTGTATTTTTTTCTATTAAATTTGTTTGTTAAACTTGGGTGAATCTCGTGCACTGATGTGGACCGCGAACAGACCACCGTAAGGTAATGAGGGGAGTCCTTTTTGGGATAACTGCCCGTATTTGCGTGTTGTATGGGAAAAAAATCAGGAAAACTCTCGGCAAGCAGCCTGACAATCGATGTATGACTCTTTATGTACATTGTCGCAAGTGCCATTGAGTCTCCTAGTTTCTAAAAACAGTGACTGCAACGGATACAGTGTGGATTTTAACCTGAGCCCTCCTGCAGGCTAGCTGCATACATTATCACTTGGCCGTGAGTTGTCCTAAATTCAAACTTAAGATGGTTACTAAAATAGTTACATTGTGTTACTAGAATAGATAATAATATCCAAAATAAATAATTTTATAATAAAATTATTTTTTCATTTAATTTCATGTTAAGATTAAATTAAAAATAAATAAATTTATATTATCAAAAAATTTTAATAATTTAATAATAAAGTTATTTTTTTATTTAATTTTATATTAAATTCTAATAAAAAATAATTCTTATATTAATGTAAAAAGAATAATAAATCTAATATTAAGGTAAAAAATTAATAAATCTAATATTAAGGTAAAAAAATAACAAATCTAATAATAAGGTAAAAAATAGTAAATCTAACATTAAGGTAAGTACAGTAAATCTAGTATTAGGTTAAAAAATAATAAATTTAACATTAAGGTTAAAAAAATCTAATATTAAGGTAAAAAAAAAAAAAAATCTTGTATTAAAGTCAAATAAAAAACACATTTTTACAATAATATTATGTACAAATTATGATTCATAATTTTTTCATGATATCTATACATATATTTATGATCGTGTTCTTTTTCGTCAAATATTTTCAGTTATAAATAAAAGATAATCAATTTTTATTACTATACCTGATTTTACTATTTTTATTAAAAAAGTGGGGATTTATATATTTTCTTTCCTAAATTAATATGTTATCACAAAAATGTAGCAGAACACAACTTTAAAGTAGCTTCATAGATATGAACAGAGAATTCTTCACAACTTGTGGAACTGTTGCCAGATACAAATAAGCAGTAAATTAAAAAAAAAAAAAATTCGAGTTTTCGATAAACCAAGTTTAGATGCTCTAGTATGCTTATTTAAAAATTTTATTTAATCACTGCAACCAACTGCAATGGGTGGAATTTCACTTGAAATAAAAAAAAATATATCTTATAAAATAAAAGTATTTAATTGTCAAAAACATTATTAAAATTATTTTTTTTTTTTTATTATTATTTCGAACATTATTAAGAACTTCTCGAAAAAAAAAAAAAAATTTTTCTTGGAATAAATTAAATCATTCTCAGAAATTAGTAAATACTTTATAATAATAGTATTTCCGAAAATAAACTTCTTCCTAGAATTACTGTAGAAAAAAGTACAATATTTTTAGCTCACGAACTATACTTTTTAACGAAGAAAGATGTTTACAATCATTAAGTATTTTCATTCCGTAATGAAGCAATTCTAAGAAAGATTTTAATGAACTGAGAGTTAGAATTGAAACGTTTCTAAATTTATTCTAAATTAAGACATTTCAATTTCGCCAGAAATATACATAATAATGAGAGGTTGAGATTTTAGGGAGGCATCGATTTTAAAGATTCAATGATTTAGATATTTTTAGTAGCATCAGACAATCTGTTAAATTTCGAATATTTTTTGTTTTATAATAAAACGTTGTAATTTTTATGTTAGGAAAAAATTAAAATTCGTTCGCTAAAATATGCAATTTTTAGAATGACTTAAGTTAGCTTTAACATAAAGTGAACTGTTGCATCTTATAATATTTAAATAAAAGAAATTCCTAAAATTAAAAGATAATTAATTAATTAAAAAACATATTAGATAGAAATTTTTTTAATAATAACTTCATAATATTCATAATAAATATCATTTTTAAAAAAATCAATATTTTAAGAACATCTTGTTTTCTTATAAATTAATTAATTTTTCGTTGACGCAATTTCGTTAGCTTTCGATTTTTGTTTGGCGAATTTTTTTTGGTGATTTGTTTTGCTGAGAAATTTAATTAAATATTTTAAAAGTTCTGATTAAATCATAAATCCTACCAATGCCATAACAGAATATTTAGAAAAAATATTAGAAATAAGTTAATTTAACGAAATTTTTTTTTCAAAATTAATTTAACAAAAAATATTTTAAATATTTTTTTTTTTTTTTTTTTTAAATTGCGATATTTGTTTTTTCTCTTAGCCCTTAAACTCTTTAAGCTGTTAAAATGTTTACGTCATTGTGTAAAACAATTAATTAATGATTAGTTAACGATTTTTGGCAACACTTTCGATACGTTGGTGTCAGAGGTGTTCCCAAGAATCGTTAATTAACTCCTTTCTTCATAAAACTAGATGTAACTGAGTCGCATTTGATCATCGTATTAATGGAAACATCGCTTTTATTTGTCGTCCCTACTGTCTTTTTTGCACACTGTAGACAAATTAGACCGGGACCTACAGTTTAACGTGGATTCCCAATCACTCACAAACATCATTCATGCCACAGCCAGAATTCGAACGTGAAGCTTGTGGTACCAAAGGCCACAGCGCTAGCCAATTAGCCATCGGGTCGCTTGGAAACATGGAAGTTCTATATGAGATTGTTAAAATCATTGCCGAATCTACTCGTTGTTCAAAGCAATGAATATAAAGAACATCTTTATAGTAATATAAGTTTTGCGCGCCAGGTAACACGTAGTACTATTACAACATAAATGGAATCCATTTTTTAAAAACTATATGTTGTTTATAGCTGAACATTGTGATCTGATGACATCATCCATTAGAGCGGCAAATATATAGCAGATTCAACGGTATCCAGACTGCACCATGGAAACTGGTACTTTCTTCTTCTTCATTGGCACAACAGCCCTATATAGGGCCAAAGGCTGTCAGCCTACGCAGATTTCGAGACGGAGATGTTTTAAATTGCTACTTTTACACCCTCGAATTTGTAACGAACATCACCAAGTATGACATCTGGATACGACAAAGACACTGAGATTTCGATAAGGTTTCGCTTGTCTAGTTTCTAGTGAAGTTTCCTAAAAAAAAATCTAATCTAGAATCTAAAAAGCACTAAACAACCGATCAGCCTTTTTTTTTTTTAATCATAAAATTATAGGTATTGTTTTTGAGAGTGGGTTTTTCGTTTATTTTAACATTTATTTTTGTCCTTAACCACGTTCAATGTTTCTTATTGGTTAATTTTTTTAAAAATTTCTTTCTCGGACTATACTTATTGGTTAATTTTTTTTTTTTAAAATTTCTTTCTCGGGCTATACTTATTGGTTAATTTTTTTAAAATTTCTTTCTGAGCTAATAATTATATAATTAAATAATGTAAAATCGTTTTAAAAAAATCGTCTGGTGAAAGCATTTTATTTCAAAGTGAAGACGATATTTTTCAAGAAAAGAAAATCGTTTGGAATTCTATAGTTTGTTTTTTTTTTTTTTTAAATTATTTTTAAGATGACTGTTATGCGTTTTGTTCTTACATTAAATTCTAAATTTATGGGTAACTGTACATAGTCCCGTTCGATTCATTTTTCATCTTTTTTTACTATTAACTACTTTTTTACTATTAACTACTACTTTTTTACTTAAGATATTATTCCGAACAGGAGTTTAATTTTTTTGGCCCTGATCTTTAAAAAAAAATGAAAATTCCAACTTAATTCAAAATTAAAATTTAAAACAATAAAAAAAAAAATTGAATAAATAAAATAAAATAATCACAGTGGTTATAATCGCACAAACTCAGCTGCTCACTCTTCTAAAAATGGCGAGCAGTTATAGGAATTATTGATGATTTTCGAGAAAACCACAAATATTTCTACAGTTGATTCTCTCCCATAGAAATAATAAATAAAAATAATTTTATTATTATTGTGTCCTCGCGCATTAAAAGCATTGAAGCATGTACTTTTCTAAAAATCATTCACTCATCGACAAAATTCTCTACTTTTATTTTTGTGATTAGAATTACATAAATATTTATTATGGATTAAGAAGAATATGTTTCGCCTCAATTTTGTTAGTTTTTTTTTTTACATGCATTGTTATTCATTCAAATTCAGCCAATGTATACATTAATATAAAAATGTATTAAAAATCCTTTCTATTAAGAAATTGGGAAAATTGTATGTTGTTTTATTGTATGTAAAATTTTTGTTTTATTTTATTGTATAAGTAATTTTTATTTTAATTTATTTCATAAACAATTTTTTTTTTTTTTTATTAAATTACATAAACAATTTTTATTTTATTTTATTGTGAGGACAATTTTTATTTTATTTTATTGTACAAACAATTTTATATTATTTTATTACCTAAACAATTTTTATTTTATTTAATTGTACAAACAATTTTTATTTTATTTTATTGTTTAAACAATTTTTATATTATTTTATTGCCTAAAAAATTTTTATATTATAGAAATAATGAAAATAGATAAAGTGTAAAATTATTTGTTTTGCATAAAAATAATGTATTTTATATTTCATCTATATTTTGCACTGGGTGACTACAAAATAAGAATGAAATACTAAATCATTTATTACATTAATGTAATAACAAAAATACGCCCTTCATAAGTAAATGTGGATCTCTTATGTAATATAAAAATACCAAATTATTTATTTCCTCTTTTCCTATTTTTTATTTATTATTATAAATAAATAAAAATATGTATTTATGTGGCCCACAGTGACGTCACAATGGAAAGTTTAAGCCCATAGCATTTACAAATCTGCGCAGTGTAAATATTTTTAATGAATCTCTGCGCAAATGTCAACAGGATGTTTTTCAATTTTATACGTCAACTTCTGTTGAGTAATCCCAATTACAAACAAAGATAAATGCTATTTATAACTTAAAAGTATGTAATAAACAAATATTTCTTATCAGTCTTAATTTAAAATAGTAAACTAAACATATGAATTACTACTTGCGAACTATACAGATCCTTTCTATCATAAATGGATAACAAATTAAAAAAAAAAGAAACATAACCCTTTAACCACAGCATACCAAAAGGTCATTAACCCTGTTGTTGTGAAAACTTATTATTCTTTATGAATCTGCATATGAGTCAGCCTTAAATTTAAACTAGAATATTTTTTTTTTAACAGGCCGAGTTTGACAAAATGTAATGCGTTATGTGTTTCTTATTTTATCACAGTTAGTAAACATTCAAGTGGCCGTCTAGTAACAAACATGAAATATTGTTTGCAATTTGTAACACAGATTTGTATATTTATTAAAATTTTAATTTAATGTAAAAAAACAATCTCCGGATATTGTTATTAAGATATTTTTTTTAATAAATAAATACAAATAAAGAAAAAAGGGAATACTAAAGTATTGTATTATTCAAAAATAAAAAAACAGCTTAGTTATTTTTGGCCATACAATAATGAATATGAAATATTGTTCGATATAAAATGCTTCGTAAAATGACAAAAATCTTTTTCATTGTGTTACTCTTTTAAATTTAGTATAAAATGCATTCTTTGCATTCTGTTAATTTAAGACTATGTTTATACTTTTCCTATATTTATCAAAAATATAAAATATTCTATCGTTAAAAATATAAAAATAATATTTATATTTTTAGTTAAACAATGCCCACAATAAAAGAACATGAACTATCGTTCAGTATCAAATGCTGGTTAAAATTTAAAAAAATTGTTTTCATTTTATCAATCTTTTAAATTTAATGTAAAATAGATCCTTTGAATATTGTTTTTAATACTATTTTTCTCCCTTTCCAATATTTATCAAAAATATAAATATTCTATCAATAAAAATAATATTTATATTTTTGACCATATAATAAGAACATGAAATATTGTTTTTATTGTTTTTATTTTGTTATTCTTTTAAATTTAGTGCAAATGAATATGGTTTTTAAGACTATTTTTCTCCTTTTTCTACATTTATCAAAAAATATAAATATTCTGTCTTTGAAAATATAAAAATATATTTATATTTTTGCCCATAACAGTGTCCATACAATAAAACCATGAAATATTGTTCAGAAACAAATGTTTCGTAAAATTTTTAAAAATCGTTTTCATCTTTAATTCTTTTTTAAATTTAGTGAAAAACATTCTTCGATTATAATTTTCAAGATGAATGTTTTCTTTTCTTTTTTTTTTTATTTATCAAAAAATTTAAATATTCTATCATTAAAAATATATTTATATTTTTGCCCATAACAGTGTCCATACAATAAAAACATGAAATATTGTTCAGAAACAAATGTTTCGTAAATTTTTTTTAAAAAATCGTTTTCATTTTGTTATTCTTTTAAATTTAGTGAAAAACATTCTTTGATTATAATTTTCAAGATGAATGTTTTCTTTTTTTTTTATTTATCAAAAAATTTAAATATTCTATCATTAAAAATATATTTATATTTTTGCCCATAACAGTGTCCATACAATAGAAACAATTGAAATATTGTTCAGAAACAAATGTTTCGTAAAATTTTTTAAAAAATCGTTTTCATTTTGTTATTCTTTTAAATTTAGTGAAAAACATTCTTTGATTATAATTTTCAAGATGAATGTTTTCTTTTTTTTTTTTTATTTATCAAAAAATTTAAATATTCTATCATTAAAAATATATTTATATTTTTGCCCATTACAGTGTCCATACAATAAAAACATGAAATATTGTTCGTATCAAACGTTTCGTAAAATTAAAAAGTCCTTTTCATTTTGATATTCTTTTAAATTTAGTGTAAAAATACATTCTTTGAATAGTGTTTTTAAGACTATTTTTCTTTTTTTTTTTTTTTTTTTATTTATCAAAAAAATTTTTTATATTTATCATATATATATATATATATATATATAATCATTAAAAATATGAAAATAATATTTATATTTTTGGTTATAATAGTGCCTATAGAATGAGAACATAAAATATTGTTCAGTTTCAAAAGCTTCGTAAAATTAAAAAAAAAAAATAGTTTTCATTTTGTTATTCTTTTAAATTTAGTGTAAAATATACATTCTTTGAATATTGATTTTAAGACAATTAAGTTATAAATATTCTATCATTAAAAATATAAAAATAATATTTATATTTGCGGCCATATCAGTGCCCGTACAATAAGAAATAAAATATTGTTTAGTATCAAATGCTTCGTAAAATTAAAAAAAAATCGTTTTCATTTTTTTATTTTTTAAATTTAGTGTAAAATACATTCTTTAAAAATTTTTTTTAAAACTATTTCACTCCTTTTTTCTGTAAAAATTTATCAAATGATATAAATATTCTATCAATACAAATATAAAAATAATATCTATATTTTTTACCATAACTACAACCGTATAATAAGAACATGAAATATTGTTCAGTATCAAATGCTTCGTAAAATTTAAAAATCGTTTTCATCTTGTTATTCTTTTAAATTTAATATAAAAAACGTCCTTTGCATGTTATTTTTCAAGATTATTTTTCCCTTTTTCTATAGTTATTAATAAATATAAATATTCTATCATTAAAAATATAAAAATAATATTAATATTTTTGACCCTAACAGTGCCCATACAATAACAACACGAAATATTGTTCTGTGTCAAATATGAGGTTGATTGTTTTGAAAAAGTATTTAATAATAACAAAAAAATAATAATCGCTTTCATTAATATAAAATTTCTTTCTGTTGTTTATAATATAATATATATATATATATATATATAATTAAGAAAATAGTGTAATTTAGTATAGTAATATATGTATATATGTTAAGCCAACTACATAAGGACTAAATAAAATTTTTCAATATTTAATACAAAAAGAAATTTATTCCAGGTACAATTTTTTTTTTTCATTTCTTAGCAAAGAGCTCATTTTCTCTAAAAAGAAACGGAATGACATAATATATATCACACATAGAAAATAATTGAAACATGATGCTCTTTTGATACTTAGTTTCCTTGTAATTTATTTTACATCATACAGGTAATTAATGGTGTTGCTAAATTTTTTTCTTGAAAATTTGTACAAAATGCAAATCTTGTCTCATAAGCATGGAAATCACGAGTTTTAGGCTATCTCAAGGTAAGTTTTACTCACATATGAAAGTGAAATGTTAAAAAAAAAAAATCATTTTTGAATTTTTTTTTTTCGTAAATAGTATATTAATAATACACTGGTTATACTTAAATCTATTTTTTGATAATATTTTTCATATGTCTCCATTTATGGATTTTACTAGTAATGAGTTTTTTGTTTTTATCGTATGTTTTTCAATAATTAAAACTCGTTATTAAAACAGGAAAAAAAGGGAATTAATCTAATTGTCCAAAAATTGTGAGATACTTCATAAACGAAGTTCATTTAAATTAGTATTAAATTTGTTGGTTAATTAATTTGCCAAATTTAGTTTTAGGTATGAATGGTCATTCTCCAATACTATTTAATCGTGCACTTCTAAATCAAACAGCGGCCTGGTAGCCAATTGGCTAGCGCTCTGACATGTGGCACCATAGGCTTCAGGTTCGAATTCTGGTTGTGGGGTGGACGTTTGTTAGTGGTTCCGAATCCATGTTAAGCTATAGTTCCCGATCTAATTAGCTTTAAAGCGCGCACAAAAAATTAACTTAGAGCGACAAATTAATTTAAATCAAATATGTTATCTTGAAAAGCTTTCTGAAATGATACTTTGAAGACATTTATTTATAAAAACCTAAATTGAAATCTTGCAAAAACATTTTTAATTAAAAATCATGTCTATTCTAGATGGTATACCATATTTGCAAAAAAAGTTTTATACAGTTCAATGTATTTGTCGTTCTACGGTCATTTTGGGCACGCTTTAGATTAAATAGGCTGAGACCTACAGTGTAACGTGGATTTCGAATCACTAACAAACACCCATGCCACTGCCAGGATTCGACCTGAAGCCTGTGCTACCAAAGGCCAGATCAATTGGCCATCAGGGTTTGTTAACCGAATTTGCGACTTATTAACAATCTATACGTTAACACGTCTATTATAACAACATTCAGTGGTTTGATGCTCTTTGTTGGATTGTCATGCATTGTGATGGATCTGTCATTTGTGAGTTCACAAGTTAACAGGATATTTAACAATTAGCAGGACCTTAGTACCTGGGACGATAGGTTTATTTGTTAACCACAGGAAAACAAAATGAAAAAATAGGAAAAAAATACCAACAAAAGAAACCAATATGAAATGAATTTGTCCTTAATCGGTTTGTTGACAAGATAGCCCTACATAGCTTGATGGGTTTGTCCTAGTATGCTGATTTGTTAACAAAGACATTGGTAGATTTGTCCTTTGTCTGTTATTAACAGAAGATCCCATTACTGAATGGTTAGTTTGGCGTTTATCTTTTGTTAACAGTATACTTTACCACAGTGGCCTAGATGGAGAAAGCGTCAACTATCAATTTAATTTAAGTTATTTAAAATAGTCATATATTCCATTTTCAAAACATTTTGGTCACCGACATGTTTATCTCACATGAAATTCAAATATTAAGCAACTACTTAAAATTTTTTAAATCTTTTGGACGTAATGTAATAGGTCCTTTATGAATCACGCATTATATATTGTATTCTTTGAAAAATTACGTCAAATAGAGTACCGACATTTAAAAAAAAAAAGCTCCGTTGTATGAATGGTGAGCTCAATTTATCAATATTATCAGAGTGCGTTTTCTCCGACTCTTGTGTTCGTACTTTTCAACTCTGGGGTCAAGCGGTTCAATCTTAGGTCACGTGTCAAGTGTTTCAGATCAGCAGTCGGCACTCTCGGCACTGAAGAATAACTATCATTTTGTTACAGATATTCTCATGCAATATTATGAAATTGATGCCATGTTATAGCCACAACTTCTAAGAAATTACAAAGTAACAAATTCAAATCGTAAAATAAAAATAATTTCACTATTAAATTTTTTGCACTTAGTTATTGTTAAAAAAAATCATATTCTAAAACAAGTACTAAATCAATTTAATTGATTAGCACTATGACACTCGATGCCACAGGTTTTCGGTTCGAGTCCCAGCGGTGCCATGGATGTTTATAGTGGTTCGGAATCCACTTTAAACCATAGATCCCGGTCTAAAATGACTGTAGAACGTTGGATTGACAACCCTACCCCGTAAAAAGAAAAAAAAAAAAAAAATGTATTCTGTTTAGAAATCTGCCAGTAAGCAGACGGCCTTGGCCTACCATGGGGCTGTTGCGTTATTGATGATGATGAAATACATTTAATATCATCAATCAAATTTTCCATTTATTTTTTCCCTTCTATTTATTATGGTAAAATAAAAGGAAAAGGGAAAAGTAATATATTGATTTATAAATAATTCACTAAACTAAAATATTATATGTTACGTATGTAATAATGTTATAATATATTTAGTTTAATAAAGGTAGGAAAAAATAAATGTAATTATATGATATTTGTAAATCATCATCATTGGCATAACAGCCCCATGGTGGGCCAAGGCCGTCTGCCTATTGGCAGATTTCGAGATAGGAGATGTTTTCTTTTTACGGGGTAAGGTTGTCAATCCTACGTCTAACGCTATACAGTCACATTATACCGGGACCTATGGTATAAAGTGGATTCCAAATCTATACAAACATTCATGGCACCGCCGGGACTCGAACCGGAAACCGTGGCACCAAGCGCCAAGGGGCTAATCACTCGGCCATCAGGCCCCATGTTTATGAATAGCATACATCATTCAACCGAAACTGAACTTCGAGACCACAATCTGAAACGAATACCACAGGGGAATTGTACAACCTTACCCATCTCCTTAAATCCAATGGAATGACCTACAGACCTACGTATTTATCCATGATATATGGAAACGACTAGTTTGCATCACCTATTGATTTCGAACCAATTTTTCCCGGTGGTGCTATGGAGGTTTATAGTGACTCGGAATCCACTTTAAACCGTAGGTCCCGGTCTAATACGACTAGAGTGCGTTAAGTGTAGGGTTGACAACTCCACCCCATAAAAATAAAACATCTCCTGCCTCAAAAACTGCCAAAAGACAGCCAGCTTTGATCCCCTTGGGGCTGTTGCTCCAATAAAGAAGAAGAACATGATGATATTATGAGTCATTTATAATCCTTGGTTCATCCTTATAATCAAGGTTCATCAGTTAATTATGTTAATTATAGTATGAAATCAGAAAATTCCTATTATTAAAATGTATTACTAACATTCATACTGCGCAATTAATTATTGACTAAACATTAGGGTTTCATTATGTATTAAAATTGAATCAATTTTCCTGTTTTATTTTTAAATCTTTTATTTGTAAGAGAAATTATTTTTGCTTCATTTATTGAAGGTTTTAAACATGGCTTCATTAAGTATCAAGGGTTCATTAGCGTGACAGATTTTCAATTTATTTTGTTATTGAGTCATTTTTATTTAACCTTGAAAGAATGATACGCGATAACCAATTATCATTTCTTTCATTTCACAGTGAGCAATAACGGTAACATGAAAGTGTTTTGAAAGTTGAACTTAAGGGTAACTTATAATAATAATTAACGATTGCTCAATCACTTATTCTTTGCTTTTTTTTAATTTTTTAGGTGACTAATTAAATAAAATCTAGTTAAGGAAGTCTGAAAGAGTGTAAATAAAGAAGCGCTATGAGAAGGTTTTTGTAGTGCATCTAGTTCATCAGACGGTATTATAATTCCTGTTATACGTTGTTGCCATGTGCAGTGAATGTACATAATTGTTAAATAATTTACTAATTTCAATTATTCATCATTTCCTGAACCAGATTTGAGATTGACAAAAGGACATTAAGATAATTTTTTCAAGGTCTATGAATTGCTGACATCTTTATATTGGTAGTGTTCGCGCCTACGCTCAAGGATACCGCTAGCGGCGAAAAAGTGTGTGGGTACATGCGCCTGCTTGCGCATAAGTCCGAGTCAGAGTCAGTGTAATGCCAGAGCGGCAAAAAGAGAACAGCACGGCTGCGACTGTGTCGTGTAAATAAAGTGTTCTTGTTAAGTTTTAAACCTTTGGTTTTTTTTATTGTGTTAGTGTGATTAAACATACAGTCCGCCAGATGAGTGAATGAGTGCTATTAAGAGAACAGGTAGGTTTGTTTTGGTTTGTTGCTCTACGGTCATTTTGTGTACACGAAAGCTAAACAGACCAGGACCTGCAGTTTAACGGGGATTCCGAACCACTCACAAACTTCCATGGCGCCAAAACCTGTGGTACCGTGCGCCAGAGAGCTTGCCACTTCCCCCTGTCAAATTATTTGACTTGATTTTGTCTATTTGCTTAATCCTGTCCGTGTATTGGCCTGTTTGAAATTCTTTCTATCTCAATATTCTATTATGTTCTAATTCAATTTTACAATTTTTTTTTTTTTAATGCAGCTGGCAAACACTTAGACAGCTTGGTCTTGGATGCCTTAAGGCAAGCGCTGCACAGACGTTACTCACTTTGCATTACCCAGGGGGCGTATCACTTGAAGATAAGCCACGGACGCGAAGTAACAATGCCCCCGCAACGCTCCTATTAGACCGGAACCTACAGTTTAAAGTGGATTCCGAACCACTACAAACATCCATGGCACCGCCGGGACTCGAACCCGAAACCTGTGGTACCGAGCGCCAGAGCACTAGCCACTTGGCCATTCAGGCCCTAGGTAATTTTACAATAAGAGAACAATTCATAAAGAGAAATTGTGATTAATAACAATTTTCGTTATTTTATTTTAAGTTCTATCCATAATTTATTATCATTCCATTCGTTTATTATGTAGGAGTTTATTTTCAAACTACAAAAGCAGTTCACTGTCTAATCCTATAAGTGTTTTTCATCCATATTTCACTAATATTTTATAATCTATTTTTTTTTTATACTTTGTAGAACGATGTTATGGGCCTGATGGCGTAGTGACTAGCACTCGGTGCCACATGTTTTGGGTTCGAATCCCGGCGAGTGCCATGGATGTTTGTATTGGTTCGGAATTCACTTTAAACTGTACGGTTTTGTCTAATATGACAGCTGGGCGTTGGGCTGATAACCCTACTCCGTAAAAAGGAAAACATCTCCTGTTTCAGAATCTGCCAGTAGCCAGACGACTATGATCCAACATGGACTGTAGTGCCAGGGAATTTGTTAGAATGGCAGTTATAACTTTTTTAAGTTGAACATTGGAAAGATCATTTTTTAAAATAAAACAGTATTTTTCTCAATGATTAAAAATATTTATTATGTATTTTATTCAATAAATTTGAGAAATAAATAAAAAAAAAGAAATTTTTGACGAGACACTTGTCCTATAATAAAGACAAATTCATCGCAAAATGATTCTTTATAAATATTATTATGACAATAATGTCAATAACAATTATTTGGATTTCATTAATCAAATATGTTGAAGGCGAGACATAACCACGAAATATATGTAAGGAGACATTAATTATAGTACTTTACAACCATGTACATACTTTATATTACGAGCATATTACAAAATAACGACTTTTTCACCTGCACCAAAGCATGTTGATTATCCTGCTAATTCAGAAACAAATTTCCATCTCTCTATCGAACACCAGAAACAATAAAAAGAACCTTTTTTTTGTCCTTGGCTTAGAGGTGTTCACAGCTTCGCAAGGCTAAATCGTCTGCAGTAAGTGTGGTTTGCCAATTATTTAAAGATTATTTCTACTGACAGATGTTAAAAACAGAACATTTTATATCATGTATCACCAACAAACCACAGTGTTGATCTAAATTAGAATAGACTGAATTAATGAAACTTGCTAAGCAGCTGCAGATTAAGAGATCGTTTTTGTGAATTCTATGCTGTTGCCACTAGCAATTATTAAAAATCGTTTGTAATCCTTTATTCTTTTAAGCTTTGAATAACTTAGTGGTAAATTGAGTTAAATATGAGTGTTATTGAGATTCACTGTTATGTATATATAATTTTTTGTGGCATTTTTTTGTGGAATAATAGATTGTTAAATAATTTTTTTATTGTTTCCTAACCTTTTATTTTTGCCGGTTGGAGGATTATTTATAGACCATGAACTGATCATAAACTATCTATTTTAACTATTGTATAAGATGAATATAAAAAAATTCAAGCATAATATTTGCATTTATTTTTAAATAATATTTTTTTTTTAATAAAGATATATTATTTCAGGTATTTTGTATGATTCGTTCCCTTTATACAAGAATAAGTAAATTTACTGATTTTTTTTTTTTTGTAGTAGTTAAAAAAAAGGTAAATGACAACAAATCTTAATCGACAAATAATAAATTGATCAAATATTATTTTTCATAAATTAAAATAAAAATGGATTTATAAATTTTAAGGGAAAAAGTCAGTTTAATTATTATTATTTTTTTAGTTTTGTAGTAGTTAAAAAAAGGTAAATGACAACAAATAAGTTGATCAAATATTATTGTCATAAATTAAAATAAAAATAGATTTATAAATTTTAAGGAAAAAAGTCAATTTTTTTTTTTTTAAAGCTTTCTCTATTAAATAGACATATGAAAATAAAAATTTATGTTGAATAAAATTAAACTAATTAAATTAACTAAAATTCTACTAAATTAAACATAAGACTGAATTTGTATTCTTAATTAAATAGTTTACTAATTTTACCATATTTTTATATCCGTTTTAAAGTTATACTACCAGAAATAATTTATAGATAAATTAACAGTTGAAAAAATGGTTGGACATTGAAGTTTTTGAAAAGTTAGTATTCACAATATAAATGAAAAAAATATTTCCTATTTGTTGTTTTTCTTTGAATTCGCAATTTGCAAACCATAAATTATTTAAATTTACAATTACTTTGCTATGCAATTTTTCTGATAGAAGTACAATTATTTCTAATAATATTAACAGGAAAGAACATGCATAATTTATCTAAAGCTATTATATCTTAAAAAATGATAAGGCAATATTTAAACAATTCAAAAACTATGTATTATTATTATATATGCAACAAATAATGTTTAATGGTTTGTTATTCGATTGTAGAGATTCTAGTAAAATACATTTATTTTATTTGAGCAACGACAGAATAACGTCATATAATAAAAATGATAACTTTGACTCTTTTTTTAAAAAGCCATATCTGGGTTTGGTTTGTCGCTATAGGGTCATTTATTTTTTATTTTTTCTAATCACTTTAGGCTAATTAGCCGGCAACTAATTTAACGTGGATTCGAACCACTCGCCAAATACCCATCCCAAACAATTTTGCCTGGATACAAACCTGAAGGATTAAGCTACAATTGACCATCAGGTCGCAGACATGTCTGGGATACTTTCTAATCGAACTTCTGTTTCTTGTAATGCTTTATGGCGTAAGGTTATTACTTGATATTTTATACTGAATTTTATATTAAGTAATATATTGAAAATATTATAATAAATTAAATTTTATTTGTGATTATTAATATATTCTGATGTGAATATTTTTATAAAAAATTGAATTTTTGTTGTGAATTGGGGTAAATGCAATATGCATAACACATTTATTATATTCATTTTATTTCATTTATTTAAATTTTTGTTCAGATTTTTATTTTTATATATATAAAAAAAAAAAAAAAAAAACAAATTTTTGTTATGAATTGATGTAAAATAAAATATTTTATAACAAATTTAGTATATTTATTTTCTTTTTATAATTAAATTTTAAGTTCATAATTTTTATTTTATTTTTATATTGATATAAAAACCCAAATTTTTGTTATGAATTGATTTAAAAATGCATTATGTATAACAAATTTATTATAATTATTTTATTTTATTTATTTGAATTTTAATTCAGATTTATATTTTATTTTATATATCTATATATATATATATATAAAACAAATTTTTGTTATGAATTGCAGTAAAATGTATTATGTATAACAAATGTATTACATTTATTTTATATTATGCATAAAAGTTGCAGATCTTTTTTGCAGTTTCCATCCATATCATAATTTCTTGAATTATTTATTATATCATTACGAAACCTCTTAAATAAAGTCATTTTAAATGAACTCAACATCCAAAACGAGTTTCATTCCCCCCAAATAAATTATTTGTTCGAAACCTACCAAACCCAATTCCTAACAGGGACATCAATTCCAACCGCAAAGATGCAGAAGAATAAAATTTAAAAAGAAATAAAAAATTCGAACTCCCCCCACTTACTGAAATTCAACAGATAATCCTTTAAACGAATTGACACTTCAGTAGGGAAGCGGTGGAAATAATTGAAACATCAACAGGTCGTAATCAACTAATGCATTTCTAATCTACTAAGAAATTGCACGATGCACTTAAATGCAGAGCTGTTAAATAAGGAGCAACATCACAAACTAACTCCTTCAAACAATTTTTAGGACAGATATCGATTTTTCTCCCTTTCGTGAAGAGATTCCAGGAAGCTACAAGTGGGGAAAGTTGTCTAAAAAGTTCTGTGTTTAGAATAAAATGTTTTTTTTTTTTCCTTAATCGAACTCTTTATATTTTCTTAAAGCAGGTGGGGCGTAATATTTTTGTCTTTTTTTTTTTTTTAAACAGTGAAGTTAGGTTGGAATGAAAAGTAACTGTAAGTTTATTGAAAATATTTAAAATAAGGTCGGAAAATAACTATTTTTTTCAATCAAATTTTAATTTCTAATAACTGTAATTATTCGCTGATAAAATAATTCTGAAGAAAGTACAGCATAAATAATTTCTTGTGCTAATGTGGATTAAAATAGGGTGACATTTTTTATGATATTAAATTTTTATTTCATATATTTCACAATTTTATTTATTTGTCTATTATTTTTTTTTTGTGATAAAATTTAATAAATATTTTAAATAATAAAAATATAATATAAAATATTTTAATATTTTTAATATTTTTTTTAATTTTAACAATATATAAAATATTTTATTAACAAATATTTAAAAATAAAATATTAAATAAAATTTTAAATAAAATTTTATAATATATTTTAAAATAATGTTCATAATTTTATTTTATTTTTTTAAAAAAAAAAAAATCCCAAATTTTTGTTCTGAATTGATTTAAAATGCATTGTGATAACGAATTTATTATATTTTTTATATTATGTTTAGGCCTGAATGGTAGGAGTGACTAGCGCTCTGGCACTCGGTACCAAAAAGTCAGACTTCTATCTACGGGTTCTCCATCACAACAGAAGCTGCTTCCTTCTCTTCAACCATGAGTCCATACGGGTTCGTGGGGTTTGTCTAGATTAGATATCTACCAAGTGGGATAAGAAACAACAACATATTATGTTTAAAAGTTGCAGCTTTTTTCCCTATAACTCAACTATCCACATCATAATTTCTTGAATTATTTATCAGATCATTACGAAACTCTCAAATAAAATCATCTTAAACAGGCCCAACATTCAAAATGAGTTTCCATTCCCACCCTAAAAGAACACGTTAAATGATTCGTTCGAGATCCGCAAATCCAATTCCTAACAGGGATATCAATTCCAACCTCAAAAAGATGCAGACGAATAAAATGTAAAAGATAAACAAAATTCGAACTCCTCCACTTTACTGAAATTAAACAGATAATCCTTTAAGCGAATTGACACTTCAGTAGGGAAGCGGTGGAAATAATTGAAACATCAACAGGTCGTAATCAACTAATGCATGTTTAATCTACTAAGAAATTGCACGACGCACTTAAAATGCAGAGCTGTCATAAGGAGCACCAACACAAACTAACTCCTTAAAACATTTGCAGAAGAGATATCGATTTTTCTCCTCTGGTGGAGACATTCCCAGGAAGCTACAAGTGGGCGAAAAGTTGTTATGAAAAGTTTGTGTTTAGAACAAAATGTTTTTTTTGTTCCTTAATCGTTTGGCGTTTTGACAAATTGTTTATATTTTCCTAAAGCAGATGGAACTTAATGTTTGTTTTTAAACAGTGAAAGTTAGTTTAGAATGAAAAGTAAATGTAAGTTTATGTTGTTAAAAATATGGTTTATGTTATGAAAATTACTATTTTTTAACCAGATTTTATGTTTCGAAATAACTGTAATTATTCCCCGATGGAACAATTCTGAAGAAAGTACAGCGTAAAATAATTTCTTATAGTAGTGTGGATTAAAGTAAGTAAATCTTTCATAATAAATTTTTATTTCATATATTTCATAATTGTTTTTTATTTTATTATTTATTTCTATTATTTTTTTGTGACAAAATGTTTTTAAAAATTTTTAATAAATATTTTAAAAATATTTTAAATAATAAAATATATAATATAAAAATATGTTAATATTTTTTTTATTTTTAATAATAAATATAAAATATCTTAGTAATAAATATTTTGATATAAAATTTTAATTAAATTTTAAAATAATGTTCATAATTTTATTTTATTTTATAAAAAAAAAAAAAATCCCAAATTTTTGTTGTGATTTGGTCTAAAGTGAATTAATTATAACAAATTTATAATATTTATTTTATATTATGTATAAAAGTTACATCCTTTTTTACCTGCAACTCAAATATCCACGGCAAAATTCCTGAATTATTTATCAGATCATTACGAAACCTCTTAAATAAAATCGTTTTAAATAAACTCAACAACTCAAATGAGTTTCATCCCCCCTTCCAAAAAAAAAAAAAAAAGAACACTTTAAATGATTTGTTCGAAACCCACCAAACCCAATTCCTAACAGGGATATCATCAATTCAACCTCAAAAGATGCAGACGAATAAATTTAAAAAGAAATAAAAAAATTCCAACTCTCCCACCTATTCAAATTCAACATATAATGCTTTTAAGTAAGCGAAATGACACTTCAGTAGGGAGCGGTGGAAGTAATTGAAAATCAACACGTCGTAATCAACTAATGCAGTTCTAATCTACTAAGAAATTGCACGATGCACTTGATGCAGGAGCTATCATAAAGAGCACCACCACAAACTAACTCCTTGAAAAATTTTAGGGAGAGATATCGATTTTCTCCATTCGTGAAGAGTTTCCAGCTAGCTACAAGTGGGGAAAGTTGTTTTGAAAAGTTTGTGTTTAGAACAAAATGTTTTTTTTTTTTTTTCCTTAATCGTTTGGCGTTTTGATAAATTGTTTATATTTTCTAAAAAGCAAAATGGAACGTAATGTTGTTTTTAAACAATGAAGTAGATTACAATGTAAAAGTAACTGTAAGTTTATGTTATTAAAAATATGGTTTGTTTTTATTAAAAATATGGTTTATTTTATTAAAAATATGGTTTATGTTATAAAAACAATATATTTCCTCAAATTTTATATTTTTAATAACTGTAATTATTCCATAATGGAACTATACTGAAGGAAGTACAGCATAAAATAATTTCTTATGGATTTATGATATTAAATATTTATTTTATATATTTCACAATTTAATTTTATCATTTTTTTGTGAGCTGCATAATAAGTTAAAATTTTACTTAAGAATGTTATTTTATTTTTTAAATAAAAAAAAAAATTCTAAAATTTTGTTGTGAATTTTTATAAAATGTATTATATATAACAAAATTAAAATACAAGTGGCTATTATTACAAGTTAAGCTACAAGTGGGGAAAAGTAGTTTGAAAAGTTTGCGTTTAGAACAAAATGTTTTTTGTTTTCCTTAATCATTTGGCGTTTTTGATAAACTGTTTTATATTTTCAAAAGAGCACATGGAGCATAATGTTTTTGCTTTTTAAACCAAGGTTAAATTGAAAAATAACTGTAAGTAGTTAAAAATATTGTAGCATTTTTCACACGAGAAGAGTTTTGATATTTCAGTCCCCAAAGAGAGTAATGCATGATATTTGAAAATTATATACTAAGCCCATCACCAAATTTGACAGCAGACGAGCTTTTATGGGTAGTTATACTATAAGCAATTAGTGTTTTGTACTAATGAGAACAACTGTCACTCAAATCTGATAGTAGATAGATGATATCATGTATAACGAGGAAATTAGCGAATATCTGTGCGACCTTCATAGGTCAAAACAATTACATGGACTATACCATGAGTTGTCCTATCGTGATTTGTGATATACTAGGATCTCAGTAATCTCTACTCCAATGAGAAGTGAGGGAAGCTGATTCCTCTTGTGACAGAGTGTCTTAAAAGTAGGTTTTTGGTGAAGAATTAGAGAGTTTTGCGACGACCAGAAGTTTTGATTTTTTTTTTTTTTCTCTAAAGTGACTGAATAGGTTTGAGGTTCCACGTGTTTCAAAAAAGTGAACCCCTTGTGGCTTCGTTTATCACGCCGTGTGATAATTAAAACAGCCCCTCGTCTTAAGTCTTCTTTTTTGTCTGAAGTGACTAAATAGGCCGGTGTTTTCCCGCCTGTTTTCAAAATGAGACCTTTGGGGTTTAGTGAATCACGGCGTGTGATAGTTAAGGTCTGCAGACCAGGTATTTAGATTCATCCTATACTGGAGAACTCTGAGCTACCGAACCGTTAATTTAATTTTAATTTTTTGTAAATAGAGTTCTTTATATATACAGTCTGAGTAAAAACTTTAAGCCAGTAGACATTTTGAGAAAATGGAAACATTTAAACTGAGGAATTAAAATACCATTTGATTGATAATTATTGAGCTCAAATAAAAGAAAGTAAAAAAGTAGAAAAATTAATTTGCAAATATTTTATTATTAGAAAATATTACAGAACACGCAGATGAATATTTGAGCCTGAGTAAAAACTTTAAGGCCAACATAGAAAATAACATATAAGAAAAAATTACAAATTCGTAGAAGGTTGTGTAGAGCCATTACTTCGAATTACTTCAAATATTCTTGTTTTCATGGATGAAAACGAGTTTTTAAGGGTTGGGTCGGTTTTATACCATTCATCTTCGATAGTAGATTTCAACTCTGTTGTTGATGTAAAAATGTCTTCCATTTGCATAAACTCTTCAGCTAAGTCAGCCTAAGGTTCTCGATTCGGTTGAGGTCAGGTGAACTAGCTGGCCATTTCCCAGAACATTGTTGGCTTGGAACCAATTTTTGTGCTGTTACTCGTATTTGATCATTGCTGATATTTTTAATTTTCTCCAGCAAGAGACATTCAGCATTGGGCAAAAGATGATTTGTTAAGGACATTTTGGTATCCTTGTGAATTCATTCTACCTGAAACGAATGACTGAGCCCACACCATTGTAAGAAAAAACAGCCCCAAGTCATGACAGACCCTCCACCTAATTGGCGCTTGGAGAATATTTCTTTTTCATTTCTTATATCATGCCAGTAGAAATTCCAGCCATCTGGTCCATCAAATTCCATTTTTGTTTGTCAGAAAAAATAATTTCTATCCATTGGTTGTCCCAGGTCATGACTTTCTGGTCAATGTTCAAACGCTCTATTTTGTGTCTCTGCAGTAACTGAGGCTTAGTCAATTTTGCTGTATAACTGTACCTTCCAGACCTTCTAATTGTGTTATAAATCGCTTTTTGACAAACTTTTAAACCAGTTTCCTGGTTGAGTACTTTCCAGTAGATGCAAATTGGCAAACTCTTCTTTCATCACGCGAGGACAAAGCTTTTAGGTCTTCCCCCAGTATTCTTTTTACCATAATTTTGTCTTTCAATTTTAAAAAATTGTTGACTACAGTCTTTGATCTTCCTATCTTTATCGCAATAGCACGACTACTCATTCCTGTTGAAGACAAAGGCTGTCCTCTTTCACTATGTTAACTTCTTACCCTTCGCCATCTTCACAAAGAAGACCAATGCCGAAGAAACGTGTGACAAATATGAAAATTGCAGCGTTGCCACAAGCTAGTAGTTGCATTGGTAATTACACAATTATATTATATTTATTTTTAAAAATGACTGGTGGCCTTAAAGTTTTTACTCAGGCAGAAAACTCTTTGTAAACAACCACAACTATAGCATTTTATTTCTTATCAATGAACTTTAAAAATTAATATTAAATCCCTTTTATTTCATACATTTTCTCAAAAAATTTTACTTTTGCCTTAGTTTTTACTCAGGCTTCTTATATATATATATATATAATCTTTGTAAATAAAATTTAAAGTGTTCCCATGGACCTAAAAAGTGGCCTTCTTCTTGAAACCGTTATAAGGTCTAGTATAGGCCGAGACGTTACATTATAGTTGGAAAATAACTATTTTTCAATCAAATTTTTATATTTCTAATAACTATAAATATTTCTCTGATAGAACAATTCTGAAGAAAAGAATAGCATAAAATAATTTATTATGCCAGTGAGACTAAAATAGGATAATCTTTATGACATTAAATTTTTATTTCATACATTTCACAATTTTATTTATTTATCTGTTATTTTTTATGAACTAAGTTAAAATTTTAGTTCATAATTTTATTTTTATTTTTAGATAAAACAAACCCAAATTTTGTTGTGAATTAGTGTGAAATGCATTACATATAACAAAATTACAAGTAGCTATCATTACAAGTTAAGCTACAAGTGGAGAAAAGTAGTTTGGAAAGTTTGCATTTAGAACAAAATATGTTTTTTACCCTTTAATCGTTTGGCGTTTTGATAAATTGTTTATATTTTTCTAATGTATATGGAGCATAGTGTTTCTTTTTTTCTTTTGAAACAATGAAGTCAGGTTAGATTAAAAAGTAACTGTAAGTTTATGTCATTAAAAATATAGTTGGAAAATATCTATTTTTTTCAATCAACTTTATATTTTTAATAACTATAAATATTTTCTGATAGAACAATTCTGAAGAAGTATAGCATAAAATAGTTTCTTATGTCAGGGGGATATAAATGGGATAATCATTTATGACATTAAATTTTTATTTCATATATTTCACAATTTTATTTACTTATCTATCATTTTTTGTGAATCAAGATAAAAATGTTTAATAGATATTTTAAATAATAAATTAATAAAAAATAGTTAAAAAATTATTTTTAAAAAAATTAAATTTAAAAAAAAAGTTTTAAAAAAAATTAAATTTTTTAATATAATTTTATTATTTTAATAATAAGTATAAAATATTTTATTAATAAATATTTTAAAATAAAATTTTAAATTAATGTTCATTTTTATTTTATTTTTTAAATTAAAAAACTCCTAAATTTTTTATGAATTGGTATAAAATTCATTATGTATTATATAACAAAATTAAATTACATAATTATTAGTTTATTAAAAATTTCTATTATTACATTTAGCACAAATCATACTTTTCTGTATTCCCATAAAATTACTTTTATTCTTTTATCTGAATTTTAAAAATAGATATTGTGAATTTTTCTTTTTTAAGCTGAAATAAATTGAAAGTGTTATACAATGCATTCGAATAACATGCAAATAGTGAAAAATTAAACACAGATATCATCTTCAAATAGTCTGATAAGAAATTCATTTTATCTACTATATCTATTCATATAAATGAATAAATATCCTTGAACTAAAAATCCTGGTATTCTTATCTAAATTTTTGTTTTTATTTTTTGTAAACGTTGTTTTTAATCTTTTGCATTTCAATTTAATCAGGATGTTGAGTTAAAAAGTGAAATACAATCAAGAATTAATCTCTTTTAAAGTTTTATACAAATAACTCTATGTAAATTTACATATTATGACTTAATTGAATATTTTTAGAAAATAAAATTGCATTATTAGAAGGTAACTACGAAAATGAAATACATCTTACCATATGACTACTTTATTTATTTTTAGAAAGTATATTTCAACATCATTTGGCCAAAATTAAAAAATTTATTTACAACTTCTCAAGGTCAACATAATAACATATTAAATTCACCTATAGGTAATAAAAAATAAATCTTCGCATGTTATGTTTAGTAAGATGTTGTGCAGGGGGTTATTTTCATGCAAAAATTATACCAAAAACTTTTTCGAGGTATTAAGGTTTCCATAGAAACGAAAAAAAGTGTTTTTCAAGGTTGCAAAAAAAAAAAAAAAAAAAAAATCTCCAAAATGTTACTGTAAAAAATAAATAAATCAAAAATGATTTTCTTTGATAATTTTTGAAATTTCTAGGGAAAAGTTTTTGTAAGAAAATTTTCTTTGAGTAAATTTTTCAAAATGATGTTTGATAATTAAAAGGGAAAAAAAAAAAAAACAGTTCCATGCATTTAACCCTACTTTTAAAAATTTATAAAATTAAATTTTTTACATAAATAAATTTTTGACAAAAATACATTTTTGTATAAATAATTCTTTTTGCATAAATACATTTTTACATAAATAATTTTTACATAAATAATTTTTTGAATTTTTGCATAATTTTATTACATTTTTTCATAAATACATTTTTACATAAATACATTTTTACATAAATAATTTATTACATTTTCATAAATACATTTTACATAAATATATTTTTACATAAATAATTTTATATAAATTTTTGAATTTTTTTACTAATTTTTATTACATTTTTACATAAATTAATCCTTATTTAATTTTTAATTAACATTTATCATAAATATAAAATTTTTTACATATTTTATTGCATTTTACATAATTTTATTACTTTTTTACATTTTTACATTGTTTAAATTTTTTTACATACTTTTATTACATTTTTACATATTTTTTGCATAAACATAAAAATTTTTTACATAAAAAATAACCATTCAAAGTATTTTAAAAGCCCTGAATCTTTCTTTGAAAGGCATACATTAAAATAAAAGCAAAAAAAATTATAAAATTTATTAATTTATAAAACTACTAAACTTTACTAAACTAAACTGAAATTACTACGTAATAAAACATTTTTGAACGTTACAAATAATTTTTTTCTGATAAATAAACCAATACCAAAAAATAGTAAAACATTTTTTTAAATCCTTTTCGTAAAAATGAAGAAATATTTTTCTTTATATATTGAAAATTTTTTCTCCAAATCGTTTGCTAGTATAAACAAAAACATCAAAAATGTCGTTTGGCCTTGTTTTTTATTTACTCTTTCAGAATTCTGTTATTCGAGAATTTCACTATAATAAATGCATAAAAATAGCGAAATATAGTGAAAAACAATGAAAATGTTAGAAAAATAACAGTTCAAGATATTTTAAAAGCACTGTATCTTTTTCGAAAGGCGTGTTTTAAGTATAAAATTTCTAAATTATTGTTTTAAAGTAATGTTTTGAATATTTTTTTTATCCATATTCATACTTGAAGAAAAATGTTATTACTTTTACAATTTTTGTGATGATATTCTGGAATTGAATATGATATATTTTATAAATTTTATAGACGATTTTAGCTAAAAATGGTGCGCGTTATCACTGCTTTTAGAAAAATGGTTTGATTTGTCGCTCTACGATTATTTTTTGCGCACAGGCTAATTAAACCGGGACCTCAGTTAAACGTGGATTCTACTAACAAGCATCAGGATTCGAACCTGAAGCCTTCAGAAACTAGGAGATAGATTTTCCAAGAGCCATTTCAGATCCGGGATTTTTTTTTCCACGTAATACTCAAATGTGGGACAATTACTGTTTAAGTCTTGGGAAAACAAATACGATAGTCTTCTTCATTGGCCAATTGACTAACGCTCTGGTCGTTGGTACCACAGTCTTCAGGTTCGAATCCTAGCGGGTGCATGGATGTTTCTTAGTAGTTCATGTGTGCAAACTATAATCGTAGAGCGACAAACGAAACTAAGTCTTCATTGGCGCAACAGCCCCAATGTTCCCAAGGCCGTCTGCCTACTGGCAGAGTTTGAGGCAGGCGATGCTTTCTTTTAAGGAGTAGAGTTGTCATCCGTACGCTGTACTGTCATATTGTACCGGGACTTACCGTTTAAAGTGGATTCCGAACCAGTGCACCACCAGGACTCGAACCAGAAACCTGTGGCACCAAGCGCTGGTCACTCGGCCAGGAGATCCCATATGGGATAGCAGAGTTAAGTAAAAAAAAAAAAAAAAAGAAAATTTGCTTAAGATTTTCAATTTATAATCTGCGAATATGATTCATTTATTATTTATTTAAAGAAACTTAAATTTTATAACATCAGGTGATAAATTAACTAACTTTTATAACCATTCTGGTTTTCCTACGATATTTTTTAAAAGATTAATCATTAATAATATTATTTTCAATAACTACAAGATCATTTATTGATATTATTGATCAGTTTTCAATATCACATTAATATTGAAATTACCATAAACCTTATTCCAAAATCATATTTTTGATTATCCAAACTCACAATAGCATTCAAGAAACTTTTTAGTTAACAATTTCGCTCATGCTATTTTATTTTATGGCATCATATTGTCACATATTTTGCTGAAGTAAGTAAAAATATTGATTATTATTTTTTTTTTTTTTAGGTATTTCACGCAATTTCCCATGAATTTCAATGATTATAAGTCCTAAAACTTGTAAGAAAAACAATTCAAAATTTTATTGTGAAGCTTTTATTAAGTTATAGACATTAAGAACTTCAGAGCTTTCAAAACTCCAAGCAAAGAAATTAAGAACTACGCACTTTTTCGGCTAGACCCCGCAATAAACTCTAGAATGCCAAACTGAGCACGTGACATGAGGGCGTGACTACATATAAATTTACAATAAGATAATTGAAGCTATGTGGTAAATTTACGCTTATCAAAGAAATAATAACCGTGACCATCAAAAAGATTAATTCATTGTTTTAAATAATAATTTTTATTTTTAAATTCCCATTTTGGGCGACACCATGGAACTCATGCTAGAACACCATATGATAATAAAAACTTAATTTTTTTAATGTTAAATATTAAGATGATTAATGTCATGTTAACATCTTGTTCCATTTATGATATGATTATAAAACTTTAAACTGTTTTTTAATGTTAAATCACACATTTTATAAAATTAAGATAATATAAATGATTCTAATTCATTGTTTTTATTATAATAACTTATGGACTTCATTACTTTTTCATGGACTTCATTCTGGAATTCATTTTGTTATGGATTTAAGAATTCATCTGTATTTATGGACTTCTGAACAATATCTTTAATGAACATCTGTATATACTTCATTGGAATAGTAATTTCTGGAATCATCTGTACGCTATGGACTTCATTTTTCAGCGTTATATTTAATTTGGAATTCATCTGTACGCTATGGACTTCATTCTGGAATTCATTTGTGCGTTATGGATTTCATACTGGAATTCATTTGTACGTCATGGACTTCATTCTGGAATTCATTTGTGCGTTATGGATTTAATTCTGATTCATCTGTACGAATTCATCTGGATTTAACGCTCATCTGTACGCTATGGACTTCATTCTGGAATTCATTTGTGCGTTATGGATTTAATTCTGGAATTCATCTGTACGCTATGGACTTCATTCTGGAATTCATTTGTGCGTTATGGATTTAATTTGGAATTCATCTGTCACGCTTGGACTGAATTCATTTTTCATTTGCGATATGGATTTCAGTAATGGAATTAATTTTTCTCCGTTATGAACTTCAGACTGGAACTCATTTGTACGTTATGGACTATTCATTTGTAAGTATTGGGACAATATATTGCCCACACATAATAAAATGTATGAAGTTATTTAGTGGAAAAAAAAAAAGAAAGGAATCATCTTTATAACATTATAAATATTTTAATTCAAAAATTTTCACAGTTGCACTATCAATTCTAAACAATCGATCAAGTAAAATATTTGAATTTAGTTTTATTTAATAAAAGGACTTAACAAAACTATATCAGTTTACTGAAATTTCTAACAATGACTTTGCCATAGTCGTCCTATTCGTACTGCTATGTCTTCGTCATTCATTATATAACGAAGTCATAGCAGTATGGCAAAAGCATATTGTGATATTGGTTTAAGGGAGTGGCCCTCAGCAAAGCACCATATTGTCCTAATGTATGCTATGATATTTCAGATAATTATGTGCCCAGATATAAAATTAAATATAGTTATACTCTTTTTTTTTTTTGCCAGTTTTTCTCATAAAAATGTAATTTTGATTACAAACAATTAACCTTTTTGATTGCTTTTTTTCATTTTACTTCACATAAAATATCGCCAAATAACAATAACGTGCCAAAGAAGATTTTTCCGAGAAACTAAGAGCGATATCTTTCTTGGTTGGCTACTAAAAGCGCTAGCTTGTATGTGTGATTTTCAATGTTAAAAAAAAATTCCAATGCAGCTTTTGAGACTCCGTCGTCTGTAGAATTGACCATCTGGATATAAACAGTATGCGCTATGAGGATAAATAATGCATCCACAATTATTAAACACTACCCAACTTGAAAAGTTTGAGAACCACTGGCTTACTGTTTGGCTGTTTATAGCGTCCAAGATATTTAGTATTGTTTTTGAACCATGGTACACAATTTATAAATATTATTTTTAATCATCTTCAAGTTGGGATCCTAATTCATTGGATACTTTTTTTCCTCAATAAGAAAACTCTTTCTCAGATACCTTTTTGTAGCATTGGGCAGTTATTTATGTTTCATTTGAGTCACACATGGCTGGTCTTTCTTGAAACAAAAGCGAACCGATTCATCATGCTGTTTAGGTTAAGGTGTTCTTACTTAGGGAAGGGATTTTCTTTTTCTTTTTTCCCTATCTGAAAGAGTTTATCGTTTTTCGTACTATAAGGAATCGTTTTAGACTGATTTTCAAGTTGTAGAATAAAGTTTGCGTTTTAGAATATGCGTTAGAAGATTTTGAATTTTTTTATGAAATGGATCGTCTTTTGAAACCTGTCGGTGTTCTTTTGATGATGATGAGTTTTGAAAGTAAACGATAATGATCTATTGTAAATGGTAATGCACTGAATTAATTACATATTTTTACGAAGTCAAAAAAAAAATCGGGAATTAAAGCGTTTGAATATTATTTTATTTAAAAAATTAAGAAATTATTAAAAATGTAAAGAGTTTTATAATTACCTTTTGGTGTCTTTTTAAATCCCTGAATTTATATATTGCGCCTTAAGTTATTATTTTATTATGCTTCTTAATTTGACTTTATTAATTCAGTAGACTTATTGACAGTGGCCTAACCGTAGGGTGGCAAAACTGGCAAATTCCCAGGTTCCCCGGCCCGAGCAAATAGACTATGAGTACAGGAAAGGTCTTACATGCATTATTACAAAATAAATAAAATCCATTACTTGTGTATTTAATAAATTTTAGATTCGGAATAAGTGCTTACAAACTAAAAAGTGGGAATTCACCTGCCACCCATGTGCCACTAGATTATTATAGTTAATTATAAAATTAAAAGTGGGACTTCCAGAAAGTGAGGAAGTCCCTTATTTCGCGGATTCTTCTTACGTCCTATTATCTTACTTTTTGTTTCATTGGATCCGCGATCATTAGAAAGTTCATGAGTTGGTTGTGGAAATTAGATAATATTTCTAGTAATAGAAAATATCTTAGTGTGAATAAAAAACGAAAAAGAAAGATGGAGTTTGAAGGAAAAATCATTAAGAAGTTATCTAAAATAAGTCAATATTTAAAGACTGAAAAAGAAACAAACGAACAATGCAGAGGAAAGGAAATTAGTCGAACCGAAAGTGATAGCATTGAAGTTCCCGACAACACTGATCCAGATCCACACAGAGCCCTGTACATAGTCAAAACCAAAGTGAAGTGACTGAAGTTGACTTGAAAAAATGACATCTTCGTCATACATTACTGACAAGGGTCATTTTAAGGTACTAAAGGATCAAGTTAAAAGTTTGTGATCGAAAATGGACATTGCAAACCTAAAGGCACCTTTACGTAGTACTTTATTAAAAAAAGAAAATACAATGATGATGCTTTGCATTGAGGAGCCCTCATTCAAAAAATATGACATGGGCCTCAGATGGTATAGTTACGCCCCTGCTTATTGATCATTTTTAAGGGGAATACCCCTTTTAATGTTGCCACCTCAATTTAGAATGCACAGCCCCAATTTTGAATAGCACCATTCAACTTATCTCTGAAAGCCTATGAATAAATATTTCTATCTGCAGATTTAAAGGATTCATACTTAATATAGACACAATAAATGTTTAATAGAGTCTGTTTCTTCATTTTAGAAGTCCAATGTAAATTTTCGTAAGAGTATGTAATTATAAAATTATTAAATAGCTATATTTTAATAATGTTCCATTATTAAAATATCAACATTTATTACAGAGCCATTAAACATCAACAACAAGCATTATTGAAAAAAATAATCGTAATCATAATTTGCATATTGTAATATTTTTGAAATTGTAGATTTTGTATATTTTACCATGGAACTAAATTCGTGATTTTGAAATTTCAAATTCACCAGCATGCATTAATGAAATTTCAAAAGTACATGATCAATATGCAAAATATACATTTTGAGGTTAAAAAAAATTAAAAAATAGTATTAATTTATAGAACATATATATGTATATATATGTAACATGTTACATGAATATCGCTAATTTTCTTAAGGAAAAAATGTCTTCCGTTTTATCATGTACAGTATAAAAGTTATGAACTAAAACTGTTTTCGCGGACGGAGAGAAAAAAAAATTAAAATAGGATTATTAAGTTATTTGAAACTTATTAACGTATGTACTATATTAAACAAAATATATGTTTAAAATTATTCACAGTTGTTGACTGGAATTGATGTAGTGGTAACAAGCTATGATTATGATGTACCTTTTATACATAATACAATTAATATCAACAATTCAGCCTTTATTGATACTTTAATAAAAGAATTTAAATAAATTCACCAAAGAATGAGAAATATGCAAAAACGTTGGCAATTTTGCATGTCATTTCTAATTATCTAACCCAATGGTTCTCAAAGGTTGTGCCCTAGTAGATTTCTAGATGAGCCCTGTGGCAATCCAGATAAATATGTACCCAGACATAAAAATAAATATAGTTATTCTTTTTCCTGTTAGTTTTGTCGCTCAAGGACAGTTTTCGTTACATAACATTAACCTTTCTGATTGCTTTTTTGCAGTTTTTCTGTAAAGAAAGCAGACTTGCAGCGTTTTTGCAGATTGCTTTTTTGCTTTTTGTGCCAAACAGCGATAATGCGCCAATTATGTTTCAGAGAAACTAAGAGAGGTAACTTGATTCATGTTAAAAATGTTTCCAATGCAGCCTATGAGACTCTGTCTATAGCACTCTATGTCTGTATGTAGTACTCTACTGACTCCTAAATGAAGAAGGCCTAATTTACGTCGTTTATTTTCTACGTTTACGTCGTTTTCCATGCGTTACCATAGCAACAAAATTAATCATGTCTCATTTTTTATATGACACTTTCAATCAGCTGATCTATATATAAACCTATTTGTTAATTTTCACACACTTACTTCAGATTAATTGCTACTAAAATGATAAATATACAGCGAATTCAGCATTATCTAGGGTGAACTGCAAGGGACCTACTGCACTGCACCTAAATTTTGTCATTATAATTTTGAACAAACGTCTGCTGCGATTGTATCCAATTGATTCACTACCTCTTCTCTGACCCGAGGCTTGATGGCCAATTGGCTAGCGCTCTGCCCTTTGGTACCACAAGCTTCAGGTTCGAATCCTGGCTGTGTCATAGATGGTTGTTAGTGGTTCGGAATCCACGTTAAACTGCCACAGGTTTCAGATTCGAGTCCTTGCGGTGCCATGTATGTTTGTAATCGTTCGGAATCCACTTTAAGCCGTTGGTCCCGATATGACTGTACAGCGTCACAGAGCCCAGTCAGATTTCTTATTCACATCATTCCCAAACTGTATAGGGCAACTTAGCTCTAGGCACAGTGATGTGGTGTGGTGTAGTAGTAATCCATGTTGAACTGTAAGTTCCGGTATAATTAGCGTAAAGTGTGCACAAAATGACTGTAGAGCGACAAACCAAATCTAACTTCTTTGACCCTAACGGAAGGGCTTTCTAGCTTACGGATTTATAACGCCCATTCCGCGGCGTGACACAAGATTTGGTTTTGTTGGATTTTGATTCATTTATGTGGTTTCCACTAGGCCAATCCAGCATTTTATAAAAGCATAATGTTAAAATTCAAAATATTTTCCGGTGATTATTAAATATTAAAAATTAAGTCGAAATTTAACAGAAACTAATATTTTAAAGGTAACACTGTAACTATTAGAAAATTGGGTAAAATAACTACAGTAGACAACATGTTATCATCCTCAGGAGAGACGTATTGCAAAACGTGATCTCGCATCAAATGATCGTTGTTTTAAATATCGCCAAACTCATAAAATATAATTCTACATAATTCTTCCTGTTCCACATACGAGAGGATAAGGAGACATTGCCTTCCAGGAGGACATTTAAGGGTAACTGAACCACATCTACATGCTTTATTAGAGAAAACAATGAAGTGTCTGTAACGAACTTTTTTTTTATTGAACGTTAAAAATTAAATTAAAAAAATAAATTAATCATAAAATAAATAAATAAGTAAATAAAAAATAATAATAAATAAAAAAAAAAAAATAATTATTTAATTACTTCTAAAGAAATAATCCTTAAAAATACTTTCATAAGTGACGAAATAAAAACGCAAATTTACTAAAAATATATTAATTATAAAATAATAGTTCAAAATGAAATATCAAAGCATTAATACAGTTTGGATAAAACATACATTATTACTTTAGATTTTTTTTTTTCGTATTTGCATTGCTCTCTTTATTATTACAATTTAGTGAGAATTTCAAGAAAATGCATTAAAAGTTGTTAGATTTAATTTGAAATTTCAGAGCACAGGAAATAAAAACTTTATTAAACAGAAATAAAAATTTCATCATAAAATTGTTAATATTTTTTCAGAGTTTTGTATAAAAATAGATGTTTGAATAGAAATTAATTTTCCTATTTTTTTTGTCATTTCATGTCAAGTTTTTAATATTTTTTTTAATTTCATTTCAATGTAATATTTTTTTTATTTTCATTTCATTTCATTTTATTTTAAAGTTCAATTTCGAGTAATAACTTTTTTTAAATTTATTAACAATATCATTTCCAAGTAATTTATTTCCATAAGATATTGAAATATAATAGATATTTATTATTTCGAATTTATTCTTTCGCAGCATAAAAATTATTAAATTATATTTTGAAAAGAATATTTTTTAGTAGCAATTTTTCCACTTTTACATTTTATCCAATCATTTCCAATTACAATTATTTTTTCTAAATAAAAACAGCAATCATTTTACGTCTTTTTAAGATGGAACTAAATTAATGTGCTTTTTAAAATTTAACAGACAATTTCAATTTTTAATAAGGCAACAGACAATTTTGCACATTTTATAATAAGTTAAAATGCTTATTTTTAATGAATTCTACTTTAACATATATAAACATTTTTTTTTTTTAATTTATAATTTGAGGAAAAAATCTTTTTTATTATCTTAATATGTTTGACAAAATGGATGCATATAAAAAAAAAAATGTAAGTAGAATTAATTTTTTAAACTTAAGTTAGTAATTGTTTTAATTTTTTTAAATCACATATTAGTAAATCATTTTTATCAGATATTTTTTTATTTTCCTCAAATCGTTAGAAAATTTGATAAAGTAACAAAAATCAAGAATAATTAAAATCAGAATGTTTAGAATAATTAATAAGAAAAAAGTAACGTATTAAATCTTGATTAAATTGTATATGTATAAATTTTCGTAAATTTCATTTGTATAAAATGAATTTTACATTTTTTTCATTTTATCAAATAAAAATTTAAATACGTTTTAAAAAAAATTTAATTTAATAACAATAAAATTTTCAAGTAATTTATTTCCCAAAAATATTTAAATATAATAGATATTTATTATTTGAATGTATTATTTCGAAGTACTTAAATAATTAATTTAGAATATTTTGAATAAATTAATTTTTCATCAGAAATTTTCAACTTTTACATTTTTATCAAATTTTCTAAATGTAAAATAACAATAAATTTATTACTTTCAATGATGGAACTAAATTAATGGCTTTTTAAAATTTAACATGCAATTTAATGTTTTATAATATAAAGACAATTTTACACATTTTATAATAAGTTAAAATGTTTATTTTTACTGAATTCTACTTTATTTTAAGATTTATTATTATAATTAAATAATCCACTTATAATTTGAGCAAAAAGAAGAAAAAAATCTTTTTTATTATCTTAATATGTATGGCAAAATGGAAGTATGTACAACAAAAATGTAAGTAGAATTACTAATAATAATAGTAATTTTTAAAACTTTAAAATTAAATGAAGTTAGTACTTGTTTTAATTTTTAAATCTCAGATTAATAAGTAATTTTAATCGGGTTTTTTGTCTGTTTGTTTGTTTACAACTCATTAGAAGAAATGATAATAATTAAGATTAATAAGACTAATGTTATGAATAATTAAAATTAGAATCTTTAGAATAATTAATAAGAAAAGGTAACATTTTTAATGCATTAAATGATGACATATGTATAAAATGTAAATTTGTAAATGTATAAATTTCATTCGTGTAATATGAATTTCACATTTTTTCATTTCATCAAATAAAAATTTAAATACGTTTAATAAAAAAAAAATTAATTTAATAATAATAAAATTTCCAAGTAATTTATTTCGTTAAAATATTGCAATATAATAGATATTTATTATTTCGAATGTACTTAAATAATTAATTTAGAATATTTTGAATAAAATATTTTTCATCCGAAATTTTTTAACTTTTAAATTTTTATCAAATTTTTTTAATGAAAAATAGCAATAAATTTATTACTTTCAATGGTGGAATTAAATTAATGGCTTTTTAAAAATATAACAGACAATTTTAATTTTTATAATACAGCAGACGATTTTATGTAACAGACAATTTTAAATATTCATTAAACTAATTTTTATAATATTTTATAAAAATTAATATATTTTTATAATTTTTATAATATTTTATAATCAGTTAAATTGTTTATTTTTATTGAATTCTACTTTAACTTTTACAAACGATTTTTTAACTTATAATTAGAGCAAAGAAAAATCCTTTTTTTTATCTTAATATGTATGTAAAAAAAATGGAAGCATAACAAAAATGGGGTAGGATTAATTTTTAAATCTTTAAAATTAATGAAGTTAAGTAATTATTTTTATTCTTTTAAATCTCAGATTATTTTATCAGATAATTATTTTTGTTTTTTGATTCTCCACAAATCGTTAGAGAATAAAAAAAAAAAAGTAACAACATTTACGAATAATTAAAATTTGAATGTTTAGAATATTTAATAAGAAAAGGTAACGTTTTTATAGATATTAAATCATGATTAAATTTGTATATGTATAAATTTATATAAATTATATTTGTATATAATTAATTTCACATATTTTCATTTCATCTTTTAGTGGAAAAAGTTTAATTTAATGAATATTTAACATTTCCAAGTAATTAAATAATTAATAAAAAACAATAAAATATTAAAAATAAATACTAATTAATGATTAATAATAACAATTAATAAATAATAATATATTAAAATAGAATAGAACGAAATTGAAACAAAATAAGAAAAGGGAATTTAACTTAATTGGTGATAATTGGTTGATTAAGAATTAAAAGAACAATCTTCATTTGAAAAGATTTTTTACAAAGAAAGAAAAAAGCATGACGAAAATTAAAGACTGCCCATAATTAATAGAGGCAGATAAAAATAAATTCTTTAAATAGAACATCTCATTTTCAATTAATTTAACAGTTAATTACGTCGGTTGAATAAGTTTCATAATAAAAAACCAAAAAGAAATACAAGTTGTTGCAAGATTGTTTTTTTTTGTCTCTTCAAATTTCCTTCAGCGAAGAAAAGTATCGTTTGGTTCTTTAAATTCAGAAGTGAAATGAAGAAGCCAATTCTCTTCTGTGTATAAACTTCAGTAGTGTCTGATATGGCGTCTAGACAGTTTCTGCAGTGTTTGAGTATTAAATGAAAGGTTACAGATTGATTGAAGTAAAATAACAAATCATTGGAAGATTTATTAAAGTTGTTTCTACTTCAAACGATATTAATAATGACATATGGATGTATTTATTATTTATTATCTATACCATTATTAATATCGTTTGAAGATAATTATCATAATTTATGTATTTATATTTTTATAATATATTATTAATAAATAATTTAATACTATTTTAGTGCTTCTATTGTGAGTGATAGTTAATTAATATTTCATTGTAAATAGTACGGTTTTCAAAAAGAATTGTTTATAACAATAAGGATATGATATAAAAATATATAAATTTGTTTATTTTGTTCTTAATTCAGAATTCTGAAGCAGCTATATATTTTTTACTAAATTCAAATATCAAGGGGGTTTTCTGTGAAAAACATATACATATGGCTTTTTTTACATAATTTCATATAAATAAGTCCAATAAATTTTTACAAAAATTTGTAAAAAATTATGTCATTAAAAATGTAAAAAGTGGTTTTTCTAAGAATTGTTTATATGGGAAACCATAGGATATGATACAAAACATTATACAAAATTTATTTGTTTATTAAAGCATATATATTTTATTTTTTCAATTCAAAATATCAGGGTTTTTTCTGTAGAAAAAGCATATACTTAACGGCATTCTTTTTTTTTTATCATTAAATATAAATAAGATTTCAATATATTTTTTACAAATTTATAAAAAAAATATATTATTAAAAATGTAAAAAGTGCGGTTTTGAATAACTGTTTATAACCATAAGAATATGGTACAAAAATGTATAAAATTTATTTGTTTATCAAAGCAGATATATTTTTCAGTATACAAAATGTCAGGATTTTTTTCTCTGTAGAAAAATATATACTTATCGAGTTCCTTTTTTTTTTTATTATTATCATTTTATATAAATACGTTCTATATATTTTTATGAAATTTCTAAAAAAATTATATCATTAAAAATGTAAAAAAAAATTATTATTTTCATCTTACAATAAAACTTTAACTTACTATAACAAACCCTTTTTATTAATTAATATTTTTATCTTTTTCATTCATTATTTAGAGTTTAAGAAAAAATAATAATACTTTGTAATTTATTCTAATGTCCATTTTATAGCATTTCTAAAAATTCCCATTAAAATGGAATCAATCATTAATTAATTAATTAATTATTAATTCTATTATTAATTCCCCAATGTGAAAGAAAAGCTCATAGCTTCGACAACCTATTACATATATAATTTTTATTTTATCTTAATTATTTTTGTTTTGATCACTGAAATTTATAATAATAATCATAATTAAATAGCAACTAAATTTTTTTTAAATTTATTTTTTAATGAAAGTAATTGAAATCAGGTGTCAAATTAATTAGGGTCAAAAAATATCTTTTGTCATGAGTCATCTTTGGGTTGGCTTTTTATTCACCGTTACTTCCGCGTTCTCAAATTTTATCGACATAATATGAATTATATTTTCGTAATTAGAATCTTTTTGCATTTCAAGGATAACTTAAAATCGACTTCTTTTAAATGCAGTCAAACCGTCATATTTTTTTTTTTTTTTTTTTGCACATTGCATTTGCAAGCCTATGGTATATATCATCATGACATCGCAAACATAACATTACATACATCATTTTTTGTTTGTTAGAACGTCCAAGAAAAGGACGTACCTTCCTTCAAATAAATTCTTTTAGTATTGCTTCTGACAAATGAGATAATTTTTTGTATAGATACTGAAAAAGGAGATCATTTGAGAAATTGCCACCTCCTTAATTGGGTTATATGTAGCTGTCCAGGTCTGTAAAGCATGGGTAACGTACTCATATAGTGTCTGTCATAAATCAAACATTCAACCACAGCTTAGTATTTTAAATACAAAATTTATTCAGCATCATTATCATCAGTGGCACAACAGCCCCATGGTGGGTCAAAGCCGTCTGCCTACTGGTAGATTTCGAGACAGGAGATGTTTTATTTTTACGGAGTAGGATAGTCAACACTACACCCAACGTTCTACAGCCATATTAGACCGGGACCTACGGTTTAAAGTGGATTCGAACTATTACAAATATTCATGGCCCCGCCGGGACTCGAACCCGAAACCTGTGGTACCGAGCACCAGAGCGTTAGCCCCTCGGCCATTCAGACACCATATTATATATACACTGAAGTGACAAAAGTCATGGGATACCTCTTAATATCGTGTCGGCCCTCCTTTCGCCCGGCGAAGTGCAGCAACTCGACGTGGCATGGACTCAACAAAGTCGTTGGAAGTCTTCTGCAGGAATATTGAGCCATGCTGTCTCGATAGACGTCCATAATTGAAAGCGTTGATGGTGCAGGATTTTGGGCACGAACAGACCTCTCGATGATGTCCCATAAATGCTCGATGGGATTCATGTCGGGCGATCTGGGTGGCCAGATCATTCGTTGGAATTGTCCAGAATGTTCTTCAAACCAATCGCGAACAGTTGTGGCCCGGTGACATGGCGCATTGTCATCCATAAAAATCCCATCGTTGTTTGGGTACATGAAGTCCATGAATGGCTGCAGTGATCTCCAAGTAGCTGAACATAAGCATTTCCAGTCAATGTTTGGTCCAGTCGCACCAGAGGACCACGTCCATGCCAAAAAACAGCCCACACCATTACGGAGCCACCACCAGCTGAACAGTGCCTTGCTGACAGTTTGGGTCCATGGCTTCGTGGGGTCTGCGCCACACTCGAAACCTACCATCAGCTCTTACCAACTGAAATCGTGACTCATCGGACCAGGACACGGTTTTCCATTCATCTAGGGACCAACCGATATACTCCACGTGCCCACGAGAGTCGCTGCAAGCGATGTCGTTCTATCAGTAAAGGCACTCGAGTCGGTCTTCTGCTGGAATAGCCCAAAGCCAAATTCTCCGCACAGTTCTAACAGACAAGTCCCTTTTGTACGTCCCACATTGATTTCTGCGGTTATTTGACGAAGTGTTGCTTGTCTGTTAGAATTTACGACTCTTTGCAGACGTCGCCGGTCTCGGTCGTTAAGTGCAGGCGGTCGACCACTGCGCTGTGCATGGTGGGATGTTACGCCTGAAATTTCTCATACTGGCCTCGGCACACTCTGACACAGTGATCTGGGAATGTTGAATTCCCTAACGATTTCCGAAATGGCATGATCCATGCGTCTAGCTCCAACTAACATTCGGCGTTCGAAGTCTGTTAATCCCGTCGTGTGGTCATCATCGTCAAAAACCTCTTCACATGAATAACTTGAACAGAAATTACAAGTTTCCTGCGAAAGCACTGCGCATTTATACCTGTTCTACGCGATCCTACTGCCATCTGAAAATTTGCATATTGCTA
The DNA here is from genome assembly GCA_021605095.1 of Caerostris extrusa. Taxonomy (NCBI): domain Eukaryota; kingdom Metazoa; phylum Arthropoda; class Arachnida; order Araneae; family Araneidae; genus Caerostris; species Caerostris extrusa. The sequence continues at coordinate 55,461 of BPLR01017538.1, forward strand.
TCCCATGACTTTTGTCACTTCAGTGTATATATATATATATATAACCTGTGGCCCGAGTAAGCTAGCCACTTGGCCCATCAGGCCCCACAAAAATTTATTATACAACATATATGACACATGTACGTTATTTAAAAAAACAAGACAAAAAAATATCAGTAGCATTTTTTACATGGAGCCATGGCCCGACAACTACACAGTAAACAGTGGAGCACTTGTGTCTCTCTCTCTCTGGTCCATACCCAAATTGAGACGCTCGCCACAGGTTCTACCGGGGAATCTGTTTAACAGCAAGAAGCCAGGCGTCAACATTTGCCCGGCAGCAAAAGCACGCTAAAAACTTCTGTATGCGTTTCTGCAATAACTCATTCTCATAACTCTTACGTATGTTAGCGCTTCGCCAGACAATACACTCGCAAGAATTTATTATTTGCCGCAAAGTTGGTTGGAACCTTAATGTTTCTATAAAATGTTCCAATATATGTAAATAAAGATACTTTTGGGAGAAATCGGTATGTTCAGTGGTGGTTTAATGGTAAATTTGTGTTCAGTATGTAAAATAAGCATACAGAACCCAAAGTATGAAGAATGTATGCAGTAGGCCTACCTGTGCTGGCCTACAAAAAGCAAATATTTGGAAAATTAGATGACTAATGATAGCTTTAGCTTTTTCTTTAACATAAATTTCTGCCCACATAACTTTTACCATGCAGCCCAAAAATGATTACTGGAAGAATATTTTAAAATTATAGGTAAATAGGATTAAATGAATTATTTGAAATTTAATATAAGAATTAAAAGTATGTAAAATGAATACTTTAATTTGAAAACATGGCACTATTTTCAAATGCAAAAGGAGTTGGGAAATATAGCCTTCATGATTTGTTGTAAAAATAAATAAAAAGTTCAAAATTTGAAAACACTTCTGCGTAAGTTGTGTCGAGAATCTGTTGAATGAATTTCTATTTATCTACAGCCAATCTGCATAAACACTTCAAAATTGAGATTTATTTAACCTCAACCTCCATTTTTTTATTATTATTATTATCATTTGCTCTCTGTTTTTTTGAAGGAGATTTATGAATTGGGTGATTTAAAACAGAACATACCCAAAATAGATGGGACAAGTCGCTTTTAGTTATCTCATTTATATAATATATTAAAAAGAAAGGGCTCAAAAGCAAAAATTAATTTAAAAAAAAAATTATAATAAAATTAATTGTTAATTGTTAAAAATTAAAATAATTGAAAAATCGCAGATTTCATATACAAGATCTCGAAATCATTTTCATCCATTTAAACAAATAACACTACAGTTTAACGAAATCCAAAAATACTTTTGTATCCCTACATGACTATAAAAGTTTCATATAATCTCCCTCTCTAGATGTATGTATGCGTGAATTAATGCAGAAATCTTACATTAATTTTTGACTTGACATGAAAAATTCGTTTCCATCCCCCTCGCCAATTATTTTCAAACTTTAACGTTGTACTGTAGTGTGCAAGTTGGGCAACCAGATTGTAACTGGGGTGGTTGGGTTGAGATACTTGAGGCACAGATTGGATAATTCACAGCTTTATTGACCTACGCACATTCACCACGCACATACAATTACACAGAAACAATATTTAACACATTTAAAGACATATAATTATAGATTGCAGAAGGACTCCACTTCTAAACGGTAAACCCGATATGCGTATACGTGCAGAGTGCGCGAAATATATTTTCTCTCCGGGTGAGAGTCTGTAAAACCAACTAACCATTTCTCTTGAACGCCACAGGGAGTGCTCTTGCCAGTGAGTAGGAGGAAACATGATTACAGTACTATTTTTTATGTTATGTTAGTTTCAAAAGTATTGATTAAAAAGTATTATTTTAAATATTTTATTATTGTTATTTAACATATGAAAGCAGAATTAAAATGTTCAACATACTAGTCAACAAAAATTATTATATATTATAATTAACAGACGCATACATTAGTAATACATATAAAATAATTTTCTAATTATAAAAATAATAATGAATTACTTATTAATTGTAATGAGTTACTTATCAAAAGAAAAGCAGAGAAAAAATAATATTTTTTTTATCTGATACATGATCAGAAATGTTTATTAATAAATAATTTATTAATTGTTAAATACGTTTCATTAATAAATGTATGATAATAATTGATTTAATAAATATTAATTAGAAAATTCATAATATTAACTATTAATAATAATTAATAATATTAATTAATAAATTTTGTAATTAATAAATACTTAATTCTCAAATGGATTTAGTAGGCAACCTAGAAAATCATTCTTCTATAAATATATTGTTATATTGTTTCTTTAAAATGGCAGCTACTTATTTTTAATTATTGGTGAATTGGGAAATTGGATTGGCAGATGATTATTAGATGGATTGGGAAACATTCAATTTATTCTGAATATAGTAAAACAAGGCATAATGTACTGTAGCATAAAAATCTACTTCGAAAGGAAATTCTAACATACACCATCTGCAACCTTCTAATAGTTTAAAAGGGAAAATGTAAACACAAATTAGAATAGGAATTTCTTCGTATTAACAGAAATCATCTTCTAAAAGAACACTATAATAAAGTCTAACGATCTAGGGAAATTATGATATACACCACATTATCCAAGTCCCTGTAACCTTCTACCAATTGAAATGGTGAATTTGAAAAACAATATAAAAAATTTAAATTGTAAAAAAAAATTAGAATTAGAATTTTTCCACAGTAACAGAAATCATCTTCTAAAAGGACGTTGCTGAGTAAACTATGTCATTTGAACTAATAAATCATTGAAGATTTTTTGTTTTAATTTTAGTTAGATTTGAAATTCGTTTTATGTAAAAATCACAATTTCTAACAGTTCCGGAAATTAATATCCAAATCTTCTGAATGCTCCAATTTCTTAGTGAATCAAAAAAAAAAAAAAAAAAAAAAGGTTAAATCCATCACGGCGACAGTTTATGCTTGCCAAGTCGCCAAGTCGCCATCGGATAATAAAAATCAAAAATAGCTGAGAGCTATTGCGGTCGTAGTTAAGTTATTTTTCTCTCCCTTTTTTTTCCGGTTTTAATTCCTTGAGGTTAAAGTACGAGATATTACATACAAAATACACTATTCCAGCTGCATGGTTAATAATAATAGAAAACTGTTTCTGGTTTTAACATTGTCTGGTTTTATGTTAATTTATGAATCTTAATGCAATTAAGTATAACATTGGAGAAAAGATGCATAAAAATAAAAAATAAATTTAATAAAATCTGCCACTCAACGTTGAGACAAAAAATTTTAATTTAATTTTGTATATAATAATAAAAATTTTAGAATGTCATTATTTGCTCGTAGAACCTGCAATAAAAAAAAAAATGCAATATAAAACTAAAGTTCATATATTTATTTTAAAAAATAATTATTACATTAAAGTATTACCTTTTGTATTGATTTATAAGTAAACATTATATTTTATTTCGATCTAAAATATAGATTTTCATTATTTTTCCTATCACATATTTTTTTATATCACTACCTGACTGTTGGATGTTTAAATATTTTAGAATGTGATAAAAATGATTGGGAAAAAGATTTTTGAACTAATGAAATAAGTAGGTTGTAAATATTTGTAAATTAGTCCAATTCATGACCCATTGTTAATGAAAAAAGCTACCGTGCGAATGGACTGGAGTTTGATTCCAGATGATGGCGTCAGTTGCAGTTACCGATTTGAAAAATGAGTATTATAAGCAGAAATTATCACTGAATGCCTCATAATAACAGTCAAACTCCTGGATTAGAGGCGGTCTGGTGGCCAATTAGCTATCGCTCTGACCTTTGGTGTTTCAGGTTCGAATCCTGGCGGTGACATGGATATTTATTAGTGGTTCGGAAACCACGTTAAGCTGTTGGTCCCGGCTTAATTAGCCTAAAGTGTGCATAAAATGACCGTAGAGCGACAAACAAACCAAACCGTGATTAGAGTTTTTATACGTTATTTGTTTTTCTAATCCAGCCTGGCAAACACAGACAGTTGTCTTTTATGCCTTAAGGCAAACGCTGCACCGACTTTACTCACTTAGCACTACCCAGAAGGTGCGGGTAGCTTGAAGATAAGCTACGGAAGCGGAGTAACATTACCCCCGTAACGCTCTACGGTCCTATTAGACCGGGACCTACGGTTTAAAGTGGATTTTGCACCACTACAAACATTCATGGCACCGCCGAGACTCGAACCCGAAACTTGTGGCCACCTTCGTACCTTATAAATGTATGAAAACTTAACATTTGTTTGTATACAGCGTATACAAAGAAAAATTTTTTTTCTTAAAAGTCTTTCTTAAAGGCAATACTTCTTTCTTATTAACATAGTATGTTAAGTTTAATGTAGTACATCCTTAGAAAACGCTAATACTGCTACAAAATCTGCTGTATCGATGAAGAATGTTCGACATTAGAAAAAATGGTATCTTTTTAACCAGTATTACACATGTGTATAAAAATATTCAGCATGTTTTAACAATTATCATCCACTTCTGAAATTCCCTCACAATTTACATTCATTTAAAGCTATAGTTACATTAAATCAATAAATTTTAACACAGGATTTTATTAAAAAAAAGGAAAGCAGATCTTTCGTCTTTCGCGCTCAACCATATGCAAAAGAGGATAGACCAGACGGAGTGTTTGTGGAAAGAGTAAATAAATCGTGACGTTAGATGAAAATGGATGCAGCTGTCTGGCTCTGAGCTCTGTTTTTAGTAACTCAAGAGTTCAAAAACAGTTCTTCTATCATTAGCATCCACTCGACACTGTAAACATTGCCTCTCAAATAAATTTGCTAAATTTGACCACGCACTCGCTTAAAAATGGAGATCTTGATTTTGTTTTTCAAAGAAATCTTTACCTTCTAAATATGTTTTAAATCATCTAAGTTTTTAACTTCTTTTTATTTATAGGAAAAAATGTTAACTTAATAACTTAACTTAAAAATTTAAAACGTGAAGTAGGGATGAATAGATTTATGAAGATCGTTGCTGGCATATGTTCACTGTAACTTAGACGCGGAAAAAAAAAAATGCCTTGAAAATTATCTAGCATATATATATATATATATATATGTGTGTGTATATATATATACATTATATGGATATATAGCGGCCTGTTGGCCAATTGGTAAGAGCTCTGGTTTGTGGTACCACGGACTTTAGGTTCGTATACTGGCGATGGCATGGATGTTTGTTAGTGGTTTGGAATCGGGCCTGTATGACCTGTATGGTGTCTAGCACTCTGACGTCTCAGTGCCATAGGTTTTGGGTTCTAGTCGGCGGTGCCATGGATGTTTGTAGTGGTTCAGAATTCACTTTAAGCCATAGGTCCCGGTCTCATATAACTGTAAGAGCGTCACGGAACCCTATCATATTTCTTCTCCCCCCACATCATTCCCACACTGTAAAGAAGCAATTCAGAGCTAGGCACAGTGATGGGGTATGGTGCAGTGGCAGTGGTTCGGAATCCACATTAAACTGTAGGTTCCGGTTTAATTAGCCCGAAAGTGCACAAAATTATCGTAGAGCGACAAACCAAACTATATATATATATATATATATATAATATATTTCAATTCTCCATATATAAATAAGTCAAATGAACAATATCAAATAAACTAGATAACATTATACAATGAAAAAATAAAGGTGGAATTTGACGCGTGTATTATATTAATATAATAAACGTTTCAGTATTAGATTGGTGAAAATATCTCTTTATATATATATTTCAATTCTCCATATATAATCAAGTCAAATAAATGACGTAAATAATGTCAAATAAAACAAATAGTATGATACAATGATAATATAAAGGAAATTTGATGCGTGTATTATATTAATTTAATAAACGTTTCAGTATTAGATTAGCCTTTTTGAAAAATATCTCTTTATATATATATATTTCAATTCTCCATATATAATCAAGTCAAATAAATGAATAAATAATGTCAAATAAAACAAATAGTATGATACAATGATAATATAAAGGAATTGATGCGGGTATTATATTAATTTAATAAACGTTTCAGTATTAGATTAGCCTTGAAAAATATCTCTTTATATATATATTTCAATTCTCCATATAATCAAGTCAAATAAATGACATAAATAATCAAATAAAACAAATAGTATGATACAATGATAATATAAAGGAATTTGATGCGTGTATTATATTAATATAATAAACGTTTCAGTATTAGATTAGCCTTGAAAAATATCTCTTTTTATATATATATTTCAATTCTCCATAAATAATCAAGTCAAATAAATGACATAAATAATGTCAAATAAAACAAATAGTATAATACAATGATAATATAAAGGAATTTGATGCGTGTATTATATTAATTTAATAAACGTTTCAGCATTAGATTAGCCTTGAAAAATATCTCTTTATATATATATTTCAATTCTCCATAAATAATCAAGTCAAATAAATGACATAAATAATGTCAAATAAAACAAATAGTACAATGCAATGATAATATAAAGGAATTTGATGCGGGTATTATATTATATTAATTTAATAAAAGTTTCAGTATTAGATTAGATTCAATTTCATATATTGAAACGTGATGTGATGAATCATACTGTTTTTATTTATCGATTTTTTTTAATATTATTGCCTAAACATTTTTGCTAATGTACATGTATTAATAAAAAAAGTCTTTAGCATTTCAACGTATTGTTTAGTCACAATCGCTTGTACTTTAATGAGTGTAAATGTAAACTGGAACATGTATTTCGCAATAAATATCACAGTGATAAAACACAATGTAAATTGCGTAGATAGGGATCCTGCATCCAAGATAATAGATTATTGATAAAGTATACGATCCTCTAATCTGCAATGAAATGAAAAATTTAAATAAATTATTTTTTTAAATATTTAAATGCTTATTTTTTAATTAAAAATTTTTTAAATAAATTTTATTAAATATTTTTTTTTTATCTCCTTGCTTCTTTTCTGAAAATCTGAAAATCTTCAAAAAAAAAAAAAAAAAAATTACTAATTATATTTTTAAGTAAAATGGGCGCATGACAAGGTAAATAGTTGTGCAAGATTCTTCTGATCATCCCTGCAACAGAATTTCTTTTTATAAATATACCTAATGTAGTTTGGTTTGTCGCTCTACGGTCATTTTATGCAAGCTCAGGGCTAATTAGACTAATTACTGTTTAACGTGGGTTCCGATCCACTCACAAACATCCATATCACAGCCAGGATTTGAATCTGAAGTCAGTGGTAGCAAAGGCAGAGCGCTAGCCAATTGGCCATCAGACCGCATATCTAAAGAAAAGATAAAATTCTGTTGCTATATGTTGAAAAGTTCTTTTCTATTATGATTTTGAGTATCCCAGAGAGAAGTTTTATTAAAATAGCTTCTTGTTCTTCTTCATTGACGCAACAAACCCATTGTTGGCCAAGGCCGGCTGCCTACTGGCAGATTTCGAGACAGGAGATGTTTTCTTTTTGCGGGGTGGGGTTGTTAATCCTACGCCTAACGCTTTACAGTCATATTATACTGGGGCCTGAATGGTTGAGTGTCTGGCGCTCGGTGATACAGGTTTCAGGTTCGAATCCCGGTGATGCCTTGGATGCTTGTAGTGGTCCGGAATTCACTTTAAGTCATATGACTGTAGAGCGTCAAGTAGCCCAGTCAGATTTCTCACCCACATCATTCCCAAACAGTATAGGGGCAACTCAGCTGTAGGCACAGTGACTTGGTGTGGTGTAGTAGTACTCATATGACACCTGGTGTTTATTGGCGCAACATCCGTATGATGGACCAAGGCGCCCTACTGGCAGATTTCGACACAAGATATGTTTTATTTTTACAGGGTTGGGTTGTTAGCCCTACCCCTAACGCTCTACAGTTATATTAGACCGGCACCTACGGTTTAAAGTGATTCCGAGCCACTACAAACAGCCATGGCACCGACGGGACTAGAACCCAAACCATAGCCAGGGCCAGAGAGCTAGTCACTCGGCCATCAGATTAAAACAGCTCTAGTGGTGATAAAATTCGAAAATAGTATTGGTTTAAGTATTTTTGTTCTTTATTAGAATAAGATGTTAAAATTTCGTGCTGATACAATCATCTAAGACAATGACATGCTATATTCATAGAAAATATCACTATTAAATTAAAGGTTCTTTCTGTAAATTCAGTGTCTATAAAGGAAATGTGGAATTCTAAGTGAAAAAAATGCTGAAATTTCAAATAAATGTGATTTAAAACAATCATATTATTGGTTTTTGTATACACTATCGGAAGCTTGCATGGAATTCTAAGTGAAAAAAATGCTAAAATTTTAAATAAATATAAACTTAAAACATTCATGTTATTGGTTTTATGTATACGCCATCGGAAGCTTGCATAATAAATGTTCATTAAATTGTAAAGGTCCGATGGCATGTATTTCTTCACCAGGACAAGTCACCTCCGTAATTTCTTTGAGATTTCGTTAAAAGCATTTGATAGAATAATTAGGAAAAACGAGGATTTTATTTAAGGAAAACGTTTATTAAAGAATAATAACTAGTCAATAATGTGAATGTTAACGTTTATTTATGAATTACGATTGAGAAAAACGAAATTACTGAGATCATCATAGTGATAATTTTATGATCACTGCCGAAGGTATAAAAATATTAAATCGAATTTTATTAAATTTCAATTAATAATTTTAAAAAAGATCTTTGTTATTTTATTTATGGATTCATCATCATCAGCGCAACAGTCAGCGTGGACCAAAGCCGTCTACCTACTGGCAGATTTCGAGACGAGAGATTTTTTTTTCTTTTGTTGTCAGCTCTACGCCCAGCGCTCATTAGTCATATGGAATCGGGACCTACGGCTTAAAGTGGATTCTGAATCACTACAAACATCCCTGGCACCGCCGGGGCTCGAACTATTTATTTTATCTTTTTATGGTATTTTTTCATATTTTTTAAAAAGTGAAACTGTTTTTCAGAGACATTTTTTTAAATCATTAATTTACGTATAGAAAAGATATTACTTATCTTTAATACTTTATTTTTGCGTTACGATTGAGAAAAACGAAATTACTGAGAGAATCACAGTGACAATTTTATGAATCACTACAGCAGGCAAAAAAATATTAAATCCTAATTTTATTAGCGTTCAATTGATAATTTCAAAAACATCTCTGATACTTTATTTATGAATCACGATTGAAAAAAAAAAACGAAAATGCTTAGAGAATCACTGTGATAATTTTATGAATCACTGAAGAAGGCATAAAAATACTAAATCCGAATTTTAATACCTTAATAATAATTTTCAAAAACAGCTCTAATACTTTATTATGCAATACGATTGAGAAAAATAAAAATACTCAGAGTATCACAGTGATAATTTTATGAATCACTGCAGGCATAAAAAAAATTTTAAAACAGAATTTTATGAGCGTTCAATTAATAATTTTTAAAAACATCTCTGATACATTATTTATAAATCACAATTAAGAAAAAATGAAATTATTTTGAGCATCACAGTGATAATTTTATGAATCACTGCAGAAAGCATAAAAAAAAAAAAAAAATATTAAATACGAATTCTATTAGTGTTCAATTAATAGCGTTAGTTTAAACTTTCATGGCTTTCATTTCCTTAAGTTGATTGTTAAATTGAATTTCATGTTTTAAAATAATTTAATAAACTGTATCTGATATGAAATAATATTTTAAAGATTAGAAAGATTAGAAATTTTACAAAAACCTGTTTCTAATTGATTTGAAAAATCCTATCATGATAAACCCTTGATCTTTCTTTATACTTTTTTTCAATTGAGATATATAAAGAGAATGATTAATTAAGCGATAATACAATTCATGTTTTAATTTGTTTTATATCAACTATTACCGACTGATAAAATTGTCACTCAGACATAGTTTATAATAAATAATTATTTGAGTAATGAAAATATAAAACAAAAGATTAAATCAAAATTGAATTGGAGAGACGTATTTAATTGAGTGAAAAGAAAGCATACGTTGTTTATGAAAAGTTCTAGAAGAAAAAAAAAAAAAAAAATGCAAGTAACAGTTACAGAAGGATTAAATAACTTTTTAATTTAATTTATTATATCTTTTTTATGGTATTTTTCTTCATATTTTTTAAAAAGGGCAACTAATTTGATAGTCTCATTTTTAAATCATTAATTAGTTACTTATGAAAAAGAAATTACTTAGATTTATAAACAACCCTAACGCTTTAATTATGAATTACGATTGAGAAAAAAGAAATTACTTAGAGAATCACAGTGATAATTTTATGAATCACTTCAGCAGGCATTAAAAAAATATTAAATCCGAATTTTATTAGCGTTCAATTAATATTTTTTAAAAAAACATATCTAATATATGAATATATGCATCTCTAATATATGAATCTTTATTTATAAATTACGATTGAGAAAAAGCGAAATTACTTATAGAATCACAGTGATTATTTTATGAATCATTGCAGCAGGCATAAAAAATATTAAATTCAAATTTTAATTAAACTATTAACAATTTTAATAGTTTATAATTACTACTATATTTACTACTATTATTTTATATTTTGGCCGAGTGTCTGTCGCTCGGTACCACTGGTTTCGTGCTCAAGTCTCGGCGGTGCCATGGATGTTTGTGGTGGTTGGAATCTACTTTAAACCTTAAATCCCTGTCTAATAGGATCGTAGAGCGTTGTAGGGTTGGGCGCTCGCGTCCGTAGCCTATTTTCAAGCTACATGTGCACCGTGGGTATTGCTAAATGAGTAACAGCGGTGCATCCCTTGTTTATGGCATAAAGATTAACAGTCTCTGTATTACCAGCTGCATTAGAACAACAACATAGTTATTATTTTTTTAATTTTTTCTGGCTTGTAGAATTATTCCGGAAACAAACTGAATCAAACTTAATATTCAGAAATCTCTTTAATAACAATTAAACTATTTCCGTAATTTAGAAGTTTTTTTGGATTTAAGTAACAATAAAGGTAAATAAGAGTTTCCCATGATAATCAGAAGATTCACATCTAACAAATCATGGTTGTAATTTCCTATCTCTTAATGTTATCGTCTAATCTTTATTACTTCTAAATATTTAGAAGAAAATACGGTTTCTAGAAAACTCATTACCATAAGCAGTTAAATGGAAGATAATTAGTATATTTTCCTTCACGACAGAACCAAAAGGTAATTTGTTGCATAACATAGTACAAAGAGGACGTACATACTTCTTTTTTCATCTTTGTTTATTTCAACTGTGAACATTAAATAAAATAAAATACATGATTATATATATATACAAACATATAATATAAAACTTATATTTTCATGTCAGATTTTACAAAATGAGAAATAAACATGTATTATATATGGTAAACATGCAGTCATTCATTATAAAATAAGCATGCATTCATTGATTACAAATTGCTATATAAGTGTTACAATAATTTATGATAGTTGCCACAAATATGACATTTATTATAATTATAAAATAAACATGCATCCATTCATTACAAATTGCTATATAGATAATACAATACTTTTATCGTAGTTGCCACAAATATGACATTTATTTATTATGCATTATCATATTAAATTAAACAGAAAATATGAAGGGAAAAAAAAAAATATTAATAATGTATCCACATAAGTTTTTACAAAATGAGAAATAAACATGCTTCATTCATTACAAATTGCTATATAGGCGTTACAATAATTTATTATTGTTGCCACAAACATGACATTTATTTATAATACATTTTTGTATTATGTTTGTGAAAATAAATGTGAATGAGAAAAAATATTAATAATATATTTACATAACTTTTTACAAAATGAGAAATAAACATGCTTCATTCATTACAAATTGCTATATAGACATTACAATAATTTATCATTGTTGCCACAAATATGACATTTATTTATAATACATTTTGTATTATATTACTGACAATAAATGTTAATTAAAAAATATATTAATTATATATTCACATAAGTTTTTACAAAATGAGAAATAAACACGCTTCATTCATTACAAATTGCTATATAGGCATTAAAATAATTTATCATAATTGCCGAAAATATGGCAATTATTTATTATATATTAATTATCATATTACTGAGCTCCATATAATACACGGTTCCTTATACATTTATATATATATATTATACAAACAAATGTTAATTATGTAATCACATAAGTTTTTATAAAATGAGAAATAAACAATATTCATTATAATAATTTTATCATAGTTGTAATTGTAGTAAAATTGGCATTTATTATTATATTACTGACAATGAATGAGCATAAAATATGAATGAGAAGAAAAAAAATGGTATATATATATAGAGAGAGAGAGACACACACAAATAAACAAATATTAATTATATATTAACATAAGTCTTTACAAAATGAGAAATAAACAGTCTTCATTCAATAAAAATTGCTATATAATCCTTACAATAATTTGTCATAGTTGCCACAAATATGACAGTTATTTATTACACGTTTATTATTATATTACAGATAATAAAAGTGCATAAAATATGAAGACGAAATGGTATGTATAAAAATTAAAACAGATCCATCCTATTCTTATATATATATATACTATGATCAATATAAATTTATTAATTTTAATGTATAAATAGAATTTTGTAAAGTTTATCATATATCTCAATACAAAATCGTTGGTGGGTAGGTGTTGTCTTAGAACATAAGAACCGTGTTAGAATCGTCTGCCTGGAATTCTCGTTTGGCATCATTGTTGTTTACATTAAAATTCTTTGATGCAGGATAAAAATAACATTGTGCATTAACTGTGAAAAAAATGCTCTATTTGTTTAGTTAATATGACTCAGACAACAGCATTCTATTGTGTGAATGTTTATATTTAGAATATACAGAAAAGATAAATACCTATATTAAGTTGTTGAAATCATATTTTTTCAATGCCAGACAATGTTTTACTTTTAAAGTTTTCAAGGGCATATTTCAAGGATGAGGAATTTTATGCTATAGTAAATGATAATAATGATTTAAGATTTCTGTATGTAAATTTTTAACTGAACTTGATCTATGCTAATATTAAATTATAATTACTGTGTAATTTTAAAATGTAGTTTATTTAAAAATATCCAATCTTTTTTTTACCTATTTTGTAACGAAGGTATTTAAAGAAATTCGCAGAAAAATAACAGTAAATATTTGCAAAAATTTCTCTAATGAGTGTGGCCTAAATGCTAAATGATACATAAGTCACTTTTAACTTGTTTATTCCTCTATAAAGTAAAATAAATAATAATAAAAAGAAATTTATACATAAATTTTTGTATCAACACATTAAATTGGTTAGTATGTAAGTTATAGATTGGTTAGTATGTAAGTTATTGTTTGTTCATTTAGCATTTACATTATTTTAAGCCCGGCTCAGTGGCAACGGGCGCCGCTGGTGAGAATTAGGGCGAAGATTCAATCCGCTAGCGCCTTTTTTATAGACACTGTTTCAAAAACGAGGAGTCTCAATGATGCTTTTGATGTTCAGCATCTTGCCTCGTGAGTCGGACTGCCTGGTAGGAGTTCTCTGGGTTTTTTCCCATACGTTACACAAATGCGAGATAGTTCCCTCTAAAAGTCTTCTCGGCACTGAGGCACTGTCCTCTTTCTTTAGCGTCTCGCAGCCAGGTCAGATTTCTACCTACGGGTGCTCCATCATAACAGAAGCGCCCCCCTTTCCCTCCTTCCATGAGACCACACGGGTTCTTGCATGTTGATCTAGATGTTGCATGGATGTTTGTAGTGGTTCGGAATCCACTATAAACCTAAATCCCGGTCTAATATGGCTGTTGGGCGATAAATTAACCCCATAAAAATAAAAATATGTCTCGTCTCGTAATCTGCCAGTAGGCAGACTACAATTGGCCCAAAATGGGGCTGTTGCGCCACTGATGATGATGAAATCTACTATCGAAATTTACTGATTTTTTTTTGTTAAAAAAAGAACAATGTGGAATCGTGCCGAGATAAAAATTTAAGAGTTTTGCAGGAAAAAAAAAATTAAGAATTGAACTAAGAGAAAAATAAATACTTTTATAGCACATAGTTCAAATACATTAATACGGCATTAAAGTTCAATGCTCCCGCCATTTTGTGTCAAATCGCATCCAAATTATTATTATTTTTCTCGCTATTTATAAACAATATCTTCAACTAAACAAATGAGAAATATAAAGCGAACTTTACGTATACAATAAATATATAAAATTAACATAAACTAATTAACAAAAGCTCCCATTAGATCTTGATTATTAGAAATTTGAATAAAATAATGTGCAGATTTCTATCTTCATTGCATTTCTATTAAAGCAGGTTATTCAAATTTACTTGCCATATATTAACTTGATTATCATTCAATTTAAATATCAATTAAGAATATCATTTCTGTGATAAAAAAAAGAAAGTGGCTAGTAGGTAAATTTTTCGTTTATATCAAATAAATTAACAAACGCATATGATCGCGAAACATAAAAATTATTTCTGAATCAACATTAATTAAATTTAAAATATTAGATTCAAAATATAATTACATTAATTATGTTTAACAATTAACGTTATGATAATTATGATATTAGCAATATAATTTAATTATTAAGAATTAATATTATGATAATTGTTTAACAGTGTTAATATCTTAATAATTATGTTAAATGTTAAATCATTAATTCTGAATCAATGTTAAAAAGTCTTTGTCATGCCTTCTTCTTTATTGCCGCAATAATGATGGGCCAAGGCCGTTTAAAGCCAAAATATTTCCAAAAAGGAATATGTAGGAAATATTGTTATTATATATTAAGTTATAATTATATACTTATATATTATTAAATATTGTTATCATATATTATTATATTGTTATTATATATACAAAGCCAACAATATTTCTCATAGTAGGCTAAGGCCGGCTTACTGGCAGATTTCGGGACAGGGGATGTTTTCTTTTTTACAGGGTATAATTGTTAGCCCTATGCCCGACAGTCATATTAGACCGGAACGTACGGTTTAAAGTGGATTCCGAACCACTACAGGCACCCATGGCACCGCCGGGATTCGAACCCGAAACCTGTGCAAGAGCAGCCTATTAAGCCCCATTTAGGAGATTTAACCACGGAAAATATTTTTTCCACTCTTTTTTTTTTCCAGTTTTGCATAACTTGAATTGATATATTTCATTATTTACCACTGGCGCGGTATACTATATTAGAAGATTCAGCATTACTCAGGGTTTCTCCTCAAGCCTAATGAACAGATTTTTTTTTTATTGTACCCATCCTTGGCCTACACACAGAAGTTTTTAGTTCATTATTTACCTAATTTCCAATTAAACTCCCTTTTTTTTTTTTTTTTTTTTTTTTGGAAGTCAAACGCGCAAAATTAATCTAATAAATGAAATAACTAATATTTATTTATAATCATATTAAAATAAATAAGTATAAAAAGTTGGTAAACAGAATTGACGAAGCTACATAAAGTATTGAAATATATTATATATAATATATTGTATTACATAAAAAGTAAAAAAGAAATACTTATTTTTTCATAAAAATTAATGTCAAAAACATATTCTACGCTTAAAAATAAACCTTACTAATTAATTTAATTTTTTTCTTCATCTCAATTTTAAAAAAATTAACATATAAATTCTAAAATACTTTAAAATTCTATTTAAAGAATATTTTAACATTTGATTCAAACGATAAAAATATTTACAATATATCTTTAGATACAAAAAGCTCACATAGAAGTAGCTAAATAAATTTTAAATTAAATATCGTTTGAAAGGGAAAAACGATTTTAAATTCATTTCCTCCAAACGATTTTAAATTAATTTCTTCAAATGCAAATAAATACTGTTCAGTTTCAGTTCTCTCTACAAATCCTAAATAAAACATTGCCAAATCCTATTTTCAAAATAATAATGAGCTATCGTCATGCATTTATTAAACGATTTGGAAAAGCCACAAAATGGCACGACATTTGTACTTTTAGGGTGTCGTCTTAGCGGAAGAGATCAGGTTGCAGTTAAAAGGTTTCAGTGAAAACGATACATTTGAGTCAAACGGGTTGTGATAAAAAGTGAAACAATATAATCTGCTTACTATTTATCTTTTACTTTTACTTTTTTTCGAGTCATATTTGTTTCTGTTTGCAATATACACTTTGCTACATTGTTACTTATTGTTATATTGACTCAAGTACAAATATGATTTGCATTTAGATGATAATAGTTTGAATTTATTTCAATGCTGAATAGGTGTAGGTTGAGAATGGATGTCAAATATTTTGTTGAGAAGTTGTAAAAAAAAAAAAAAGCATTTTGGAAGTTTGGTTTGTAGCTCTACGGTCATTTTGTGCACATCTTAAGCTAATTAGTCCGGGACACACAGTTTAACGTGGATAGCCACTCACAAACATCCATGTCACCGCCAGGATTCGAACCTGAAGCCTGTGGTACCAATGGTCCTCAGACCGCATAAAAAATAACTATAATTAATATTATATAGAATAAAAATATCATTACTATGTATTATAACTATGACTAATAAATGTGAAACTTCTGATTATGATATAAAACTAGAAGCTTTAAAAGTAATAAAGAAATAGAACATTTATAAGTATATAAACTAGAACATTTAGTATAAAAACTAGAACATTTAGAAATAATAAAGAATAGATTGGTTCGTCGCTCTACGATCATTTTGAGCACACCTTTAGGCTAATTAGAACGGGACCTACAGTTTAACGTGAATTCCGAACCACTAACAAGCATCTATACCACAGCCAGGATTCGAACCTGAAGCCTGTGGTACTAAAGGCCAGAGCGCTAGCCCATTGGCTATCAGTCGCTTATTTTGGAGCGAAAAAATTTGTCCAAATGATGAAATAAATTTCTAAGATATTTTCTCTGAAAATAGAATTGAACTTGTTCATTCCTGTTTTTTTTTTCCCTTCCTCCTAGAATTACAATTATTTTCTGTAATTGAGACTTGAATTCCCAACCATCATAGATGGGAAATTTGATTCCCATCTCGTTATTTCTCCGTCAAAGACAACACCGGTGAAAGCAAATATGACCGCGAGCATTTTGTTTTTTAAGTTTTCTTGATATCCATTTTTATTCCCTCCCACATATTTCAGCCGATGCCGTTAAATCTTTTACCACAGGAGATATCAGTGAAAGAAGATATAGATTTATTGTTATTTCGGAGATACTTTCAAAATCGTATTTAAGAGAATACTACTATGCCAAAAAAATTTTAAGACCAATTTTTTTTTTTTTAAAATCTCTTTATTTATTCTTCGAAATTGATTTCATCGAAATTTTTCGAAATTGAAGTAATCCCCCCGGACTCAATGCACTTATGCCAACTTTTTTCCAATCCTCAACGCAGGCTAAAAAAAGACATCGGTAGGGAGGGCCTTCAAAGCGCGCTGATTCACTTTGAATCTCTTCAATCGACTCAAAAGTCTTTTGTGTTTGGGGAATAGCCCGAAGTCGCACGGTGCTAAATCAGGAGAATACAGTGGTTATGGAACGATCTGGGTTTCATTTTTTGGCAAAAGAGTCACGAAGAATCAATGTAGTGTAAGTTGTCGCATTATCGTGATGCACAAACCAAGGATTGTCTTTCCATAAATGTGGCCTCTTTTTTGCAGATAGCTTCACGCAAACGACGCATAACACTCAAATAATATTCCTTGTTGACAGTTTGGCTCGGCGGAAGGAATTCACAATGCACCACACCACGGTAATCGAAGAAAACAGTCAACATGACCTTGATTTTTGAGCGACTTTGGCGAGCTCTTTTCGGGCTTTTTTCACCTTTGTCACGATATTCGCTCGATTGTTTGGTTGTTTCCAGATCGTAAGCATAATTCCAAATCTCATCTCTAGTTATGATGCATTTCAACTTGTCCTGATAGCCAAAAAGGATTAGTTTCACACACTTCAAAGCGACGATGTTTTTCCAAAAATTCAGTGTTTTCTGTACCAATCGAGATTTGACGCGTTTGAGGCCCAAAACCTCTTTTAAAATGCAATTGACAGATCCTTTTGAAATTCCAACATCCTCATCTAATTGTAAATTGACGGTTCGCAAGCGGCCAAATCTTTAATTTTTGGACGTGAGTTTCGTCAGTTGAGGTCGAGGGTCGACCAGAGCGCTCTTCGTCTTCAACGCGTTCTCTGCCTTCTTTGAACTGTTTATACTACTTGTAAACATTTCTTTCCGATATAGGAATGCTCACCGAATGCCTTCTGCAACATTCTATACGTTTCCGCAAACAAAATTGAATGCAAGTTCTTTGCTCAATGAAACAAACTCTCAGAAAGCCAAGCTTAACTCAAATATGAACTAATGAATATTTTGACGTGAAACTTCACACAGATGTCAAGGACAGTGCCAGCAACCTAAAACAGAAAAAAAAAAAATAGCAATTCTATAAGCTCTGGTAATTTTAAATTGATAATTGTTCTTAATTTTTGGACACAGTAGTATATATAATCTGATGATATTTTAAAAGAGAGGTTAGCGACCATTTTTTTTACATTCGTTTCCTTTAATATTTTGGTTTTACTGTGCATTTCTATACAATAAATTTTTCTTGGTGTAGAGGGAAAAGGAGTACTTTTTGTATTCAACTTACATCACACCATGGCCATTTCAAAAGAAGTAGATAATTAACAGGCCATAAATAATTGAACCATCATGTCCAAGAAGGAAGTAAGTCCAAAATCAAGTTTTTAAGAAACAGATAGAAATTCATACATCAATAACCACTAATTAATAGCCTATAATAGGTTGTAATAATAACAACACGTTATAATAATTAATATATATATTTAATATGAATTATATATAATTATACCTAAAAATAATAAATATATATTTCTGACAGGGCTCTGCAATTCTACACTCATGTCCATAAATTAAGGATAATGAAGTTCAGGAAAAGAAAGAGACAGAAGCAAAACAAATTTGACTTATTTGTAAAAGTCTATTTATTAAACAAAAAGGTAAAGAGCAAAAAAGATGCTATATGTTTGACATAATTAATAAAAATTGCGATTTTTACTCCCTGAGCAAATTTCAAAAAAAAGAACCTATTTACGAAAAACTATTAACATGGTTAGTATGATGGTTAATATGGAGTATGTCTCCCGGACGATGCAATACAGGCCTTTACAACGCCTAGGCATGCTGAGTATCAAATTATCAATCTGATCTTGGGGTGAGGACGGGCGTTGCCATCCATAAACAGAAATTCAGCACCCATGGCGCCCCGAAACAAACGTACACGTTGTTCCAGAATGACATCCCGATAGATGTGGCCTGTCATCGTTACACTCTGAACATGCAGGTAACTTCTGGAACCAAGAATAATTCCTCCCCAAACGAGCCATCCTGCACCACCGTAACGGTGTCGTTCAATGGTGTTCTCTTGGTGGTAACGGGTACCTGGCGCTCTCCATATGAAAGTCCGGCGAGAATCAGACTGCAAACTAAACATGGACTCGTCGGAAAACATCACACAAGACCACTGTTGCGGTGTCCACAATGCATGCTCTCTACTCCAGGTTAATCGCAGGCGACAGTGAGTTGCGGTAAGTGGAACACATCTGACAGGCCTACGAGCATATAGACCAATGTGCCCTAAGCGTCTGTACACGGTCTGCCTTGAAACTGTCGTACCGGTAGCTGAAGAGAGCTGACGAGACAGGTCTGATGCTGTGCTCCGTCTGTTTCTTTTGGCAGTAACTGCTAAATACCGGCCCTCATTCGGCGTTGTAACTCGGGGCGACCTGTGCTGTAACATCTACTCACTTTACCATCATCTTGGAATCGTTGCCAAAGCCTGGAGATGACACTCTGGGCGATTCCAAGTTCCTCGGATACTTCCAGCTGGGTACGTCCACATTCCAGTCGTCCGATAATTCTACCACGTAAAAAAAATCATCCAAATGCTTCCTTTTGTGCCATAACTATGCGGTTATTGCACTGAAAGGCTTTTAAAGCGCTTGTGAACAATTTTTACTTCTTTGCCACCATTCCTTATATACTCTCTCTCTCTTACACTCTCGTCATTGTGACGTACTATCCGCGCCATCTGGTGGTTTCCTGTAATTTGCATATTCTTGTTCAAGATGTGTGTGATAATTCTACAGGTGAAATTTTTATTTTCGAGTTCAATTTCTGTGTGATTCTGAATTATCCTTAATTTATGGGCATGAGTGTGTATATATATATATATACATATATACAAAGAATATATATATATACAAAGAATGTACTCTGGTTTATTATACAAAAAAATTAAAAATGAAATTTGATCACAAGTGCATGATTAAATCACAAATATAATTCATTCTAAGGTCGGTGATTTTCAGAGTTCTCGAGTCTGCATTGAATCTAATTGCTTGGTCTATGACAGACCTTAACTCTTACACGGCGTGAAACCACAAGGGGCTCAGTTTAGAAAAAAGGTGGAATGTCCGGCTTATTCAGTCATTTCAGAGAAAAAAAGAAAAACAACATTTCTGGTCGACTCGGGGCAGAACTGTCTCCCTTCTTTACCAAAAATCTCCTTTTAAGATAATCCATCACATCTTCCCACACTTCGCATTGGAGTAGACATTTCTCAACTCGTGGTCTATCACCCATTACGATGGAACAACTCAAGGTATAGTTCATATTCCATCTGTAGTTGTTTCGACCTGTGAAGACCCCACAGACATTCGCTAATTTCCTGAATCTCGTTATACTTGAGTGACAGGTTGTTCTCATTAGTACAAAACACTAACTGCATGTAATATAACTATCCTGCTATGAGTCTGCTGCGAAATTTGAGTGATGGGTTATTATATAGTCAAATAACATACATTTCTTTCTCCTGTGAATGAAATGCCAAAACTCTTCCTGTGAGAAAAATGCTACAATATATACCATGTTATATTTATACCATATTCATACCATATTCAAATTTATATTAAAAATCAATGTATTCTATAAATGCAACGAGAAAAAAAAAAAGTATTCTATAAATGCAATGTGAAAAACAATGTGTTCTGTAATTTAATGTGAAAAAACAATGTATTCTGTAATTTAATGTAAAAAAACAATGTATTCTGTAATGGGAAAGTATGTATGCAATGGAAAGAACAATGTATTCTGTAAATGCAATGAAAAAAACTGTATTCTGTAAATACAATGGCAAAAAACAATGTATTCTGTAAATGCAATAGGAAAAAAACATTGTAATGTAAATGCAATGGGAAATAACAAGGTATTCTATAAATGCAATGAGAAAAACATTGTATTCTTTGAATGAAATGGAAGTAACAATGTATTCTATAACTACAATGGGAAAAAAGAATGTATTTTGTAAATGTAATGGGAAAAAAATGCATTCTGTAAATATCATGGGAAAAAAAACCAAGGTATTCTGTAAATGCAATGGAAAAAAACAATGTATTCTGTAAATGCAATGGGAAAAAACAATGTATTCGATAAATGCAATGGAAAAAAAACCCCACTGTATTCTGTAAATGTCATGGGAAAAAAACCCAAGGTATTCTGTAAATGCAATGGGAAAAAGCAACGTATTCTATAAATGAAATGGGAAGAAAACAATGTATTTTATAAATGCAATGGAAAAACCCAATGTATTATGCAAATGCAATGGGAAATAACAATGTATTCTATAACTGCAATGGGAAAAACAATGTATTCTATAACTGCAATGAAAAAAACCCAATGTATTATGCAAATGCAATGGGAAGTAACAATTTATTATATAAATGCAATGAAGAAAACAATGTATTCTATAAATGCAATGGAAAATAACACTAAAAAAAAAAGCAACAAAAAATGAAAATTATTTCATTGTTTAAAAATTAGAATCGAATTATATTGTTCGAAATCTACAAGGGGTAGGTTTAAAAAGTAGATTTAAGTAAATTTTTATTTTAGGAAACAACAGGGGGATGAAATCTGCTATGCTAAACAAATGCAAATTTAGCACTGAGGCAAGCTATTCTGAGCATAGGCGACCTAATTGTCAAACGAATTCTGCATGGAAAGGGGTTATTACGTGTGTTCCATTTTAATTATGCAAATTTTTTCGAAATAAATAATAATAATAATGAATTAATTTGTAAAACTGTCTTAATTGTACATGAAAAATCGACATCTTGTTGTAGAAAAAATAAAGTAAAAAATGAACAGCTTTCTTTTTTGAATTCCTATTCTAGTAGCCTTTTCCCGCGTTCTGATACAAAATTAAACGTTTAGAACAAAACTAAAAAATAAAAAAAGTCCCTATTTTTACGCCTAAGGTTACAGTAATTTGGACAAGCTGAAAACGTAGGGTTGCCACAATTTAAGCAGCGCTCTTTTGTTGAATCGTCATTAGTAAACAATTTTTGGCGATATTCGAATTGAATTTATATTTAAAAGACAGTTTGTTGTATTTCTATAATCCATATTCGATACAATATAGTTGTAAAGCTTAATCAAATGCTTCGCTTCGATAAATAATTGTAATAAATCATATGAAAATGTTCAAATATTGATAAATTTTGATATATTGATATAAAATATTGATAGATTGTTTTTGAATTTTCATGACTTTCTAATTTATTTTGATAATGATATCTTGCTTTAGTTTCAAAATAAGAATTGAAATAAATGAAATGAGTTGATATTATTACATGAATAATAAGTTGAAAAAATTCTGAATTTTAATTAATTTTTTTAATTTAAATAAATAAAATTCAAAAAACATTGGCGAGGATTTTTTTAAGCATATATAATAATAAATGATTATTGATATAGTTTAAAAAAAAAAAAATTTTGTTACTATGAGAGATATTAAATTAATTACTTTGACCTTCGTTAAAACAACAAACTTAATATTTAATTTTCTGTTATGCGTCTAATAAAATATAGCATTTAATAAAACAATGAATAATTTTCTCGTAGATTCGTAAACATAAAATGAATAAACAAATGGATTTATTAAATGAGATATTAATATTTAAAACAAAATTTTATCTAGAATATGTTTTCGGTAAGATCTGTAAAAGCCATTGCTAATTTTTGTATCGAAACTTGAACAAGTGTTTTATGGTTAACTTATTAAAAAAATTGTATTTTAATTTTTCATATTTATTTCATTTATTATGTTTGTTTATTTTAACTGCCTTTGCATGATGAAATTTCAAATGTATATCAGACTGAATTTTTACAGATAGGGTAGCCAAAAATAATAAAATATATAATCTGATTTTTCCATGTAATATATTAAACATTTTCTCTTCAATTTTTCTAAGTATTTATTTTTTTTTTAAATTTCATTGATATTTTTTTCCCCCACAAAAGTCGCCAAAGTGAGGAAGTACTACTGTGCAAAAGTAAGAACAACTTCCAATTTAAAATTCCAGGGCTTATGGAATTTCAATTTTTTTTTTTTTTAGGTTGCTGGCACTGTCCTTTGACATCTGTGTGAAATGTGACGTCCAAATATCCGTTAGGTTTGAGATACTCTTGGCTTTGTGAGATGCTAAAAACTGATTCCCCTAAATGCCTGAATTAATTGACCAAGAACTTGCGTTAAATTTTGTTTGCGGAAACGTATAGAATGTAGCAGCAGGCATTCGATGAGCATTCCTATATCGGAAGGACATGTTTACAAGTGGTATAAACAGTTCAAAGAAGGCTGAGAACGCGTTGAAGACGAAGAACCCTCGGGTCGACCATAAACCTCAACCGACGAAGCTCACGTTTAAATAATTAAAGATAGGGTGCTTGCAAACGGCCGATTTACAATTAGAGACCTTGCTGATGATGTTGGAATTTCAAAAGGATCGGTCCATTCCATTTCAGGCCTCGAAGGCGTCAAATCTCGATTGGTACCGAAATCATCGAATGCGCCAGCTCACACTGCATGGATTTGCCAAAAATGAAACCTTAACCCATATAGTTCCACAACAACCGTATTCACACCGTGCGACTTCTGGCTATTCCCTAAGCATAAAAGACCACTCTGGGGACACTGTTTTGAGTCGATTGAAGAAATTCAACGTGAATCGCAGTGCGCTTTGAAGGCCATCCCTGCCGAAGACTTTTTAGCATGCATTGAGGATTAGAAAAAGTTGGTATAAGAGCATTGTGTCCGGAGGGTTATTACTTTGAAGACGATTAAATAAATTTGGAAGAATAAATAAAGAGTTTTTGAAAAAATAATTAATCTTACTTCTTGGGCACAATAGTATTGGATTATTTACTTTTGGGGAATTGAATTCGTTGGATAAAGGGTGGATCAATATTTCATTTAAATCTGAAAATTGTTTTTGAAAAGCAATAATTTTCATTTAAGGTTGGTTCAATTTCTTAAACATGTTCAGTTACTTGTAATGGATTCAGTAGTTCTTTTTAATTCTTACTCATAATTATTTATGCCATATCCTCTATGATGGTTGTCTGTCAAAGTGTTGATTATTATCTATACTGATTGAATCTCACCTTTTATCATTGAATGACTTGTAATGAATTCAGTAGTTAATTTTAATTCTTACTCATAATTAATGATGGTTGTCAAAGTGTTGATTATTATCGATACTGATTGAGCTTCATCTTTTATCAATGAATAACCTGTAATGGAATCAGTAGTGCATTTTAATTCTTACTCATAATTAATGATGGTATGTCCTCTATGATGGTTGTCTGTCAAAGTGTTGATTATTATCTATACTGATTGAATCTCATCTTCTATCATTGAATGATATTAATTAAATTGCATTCGAAAGAACATTCAGATTCAATTAATTTATTCAAGAAAGTTTATTTCGATACTATACGTGCTTGTAGATAATATTTATCTGCATAATATTTATTTGATAAAAAAAAGGAAATTTTTCTTAACAATAAAAAAAAAAAAAAATAAGCAAATAAATGTTGGAAAAAAAAAAAGGGCTAGATTTGAAAAATATATCTATATAATAAATAAATAAATAATAAATAAAAATAAAATAAAATATAAATAAATAAATAAAAATAAAGTAAAATATAATAAAAATATATATAACGTGCTTGTAGATAATATTTATCTGCATAATAATCATTTGATAAAAATTAAATAAAAAAACAAAATTTTTCACAAAAAATAAAAATAATAATTGCAAATAAATGCTGGGGAAAAAAAAGGACTAGATTTTAAAAAATAAATTATAAATAAATAAATAAAAATAAAATAAAATATAAATAAAAAATATCTATAATATATATAACGAAAATATATATAACGTGCTTGTAGATAATATTTATCAGCATAATAATTATTTCATAAAAATTAAATTAAAAAAAAAAAAATTTCTCAAAAATAAAAAAAAAAAAAAATAATAAATAAATTCAAATAAATGTTGGAAAAAAAAGGGCTTGTTTGAGAAAAAAATAACGAATAAATAAAATAAAATATAAATAAACAAATAAAATGAAATAAAATAATAATAATAATAACGAAAATTAAACAAAATCACTTTTACATTCCAACTGTAACGAAATGTTAGCCAATATGCACGCACAAATTAATTTAGCAAGGTAAACGGTCTTCTTAAAAAAGACATTTGATTAACTAAATTTAATTAAAGAAATTTAATTTACAAATTGTTCAGAATTTTTAAGTTCTAGTGTTCCTTCCATCTTTGAGAAAATTCATCTAAAAAAAAATTCATTACAAAACATTTATTTATTTATTTTTCTTTATAAATATATCTTGTCATCTGATAACATTGTGACGAAATAAAGATAAATTTAAAAAAATTTATTTCCAATTTTTAAAAAAAAAATTACTGTTGATTATTTTTAATACTGCATTGAAATCAAACTAATAATATCCAAATACATATTATTTGTCAATAAAAAATAATTTTAATTAAAAATTTAAAAAAAAAATAATTCAATAATAAAATAATTTTAATTACAAATTTTTAACAAATTCAATTAAAAAAATATATATATATTATCATTCAAAGATAAAAAAAATATACTTAAATTAACAAAATATTACCTTATTTCCTCCCTAACATAATAATAATTACTAGAATAATTAATCAAAGCTTCTGGGTGAAAAAGTAAAAAAATTAACTGTGTTTTCATAAAAGATCTCTTTGGGCGGATATATCTCAATGGGAGGGAAAGTTTATCATTTTGCAGCTTCAAAATGTGCATACATACATTCTTTCTCCCATTAACACATAACACATTCATCCACCCGCATTTCATGCATTTATACACGTCTGAATGTTTATACTTTGTTTCATCTCAACAGGACCTCCGCCATTGTTTAAAGCGACTATTAATCTTTTCCAACCTCGCGCAGATGTGCCTAGAGGTTGGGTGGCGATAACGATTATGATCCTTCGCTTTAATCGATGCAGTTTTCTGACCTGTAGTCGGAAGTTAGAAAAATAAAAGAACAATAAAAAATATAAAAATTTCCATGAATCTCATATTTACCTGCGCAATTATCTTTCAATAAAAATGCCGTCAGAATAACAAATACATATATTATTGTCATTTACTTTTGTCATATTTATAAAAAAGAAAGAAACAAAAAAAAAAAAAAAGAAATGGTGGACATCGGTCTTTAGAACTTTAGAATCGCCGCAGTCATTTTTATTTATTTATTATTATTTTTTTTTTTAATTTTTTAATTTTTTTTTTTTTTTTTTTTTAATTTAATTTATTTTTTATTTCATGCAACTGATTTCATTAACATTTACTTTTTTGAAATGTTTGTTATTTTCAGTTTATAATTTTATTAAACAAATAATTTTTTTTTTTTAAAAAAGGGGCATTTAATTATCTATTATTCTTATTAACTCAAAGGGCATGAGACCACCATTATGTTCAAAATCGCCATGAATGTCATATTTACCTGCGCAATTATCTTTCAATAAAAATGCTGCTAGAATAACAAAATGTTATATTTAAAAAAAAAAAAAAAGAAATGGCGGACATCTGTCTTTAGAACTTTAGAATCGCCGCTGTCATTTTTTATTTATTTATTATTATTTTTTTTACATTTTTTTATTTTTTATTTTTTTTTAATTTTTTAATTTTTTTTTTTTTATTTCATGCAACTGATTTCATCAACATTTACTCTTTTGAAATCTTTGTTATTTTTCATTTTATAATTTTATTAAACAAATAATTCTTTTTTTTTTTAAAAAAAAAAAAGGGGCATTTAATTATCTATTTTATTAACTCAAAGGGCATGAGACCACCGCTATGTTACAACATTTTACAACTAGTGGCCGCTACGTGGCCAAGAATCTCCGTATTAATCTACAATAAGAGATTTGGTGGCGATAACGATTATGATTCTCTACTTTAATCGATGCAGTTTTCTGACCTTTAGACGCAAGTTAAAAAGAATTTTAAAAATAATAAATATCGCCATTTTGTATTTATAAATCTCATGTTTACTGCGTAATTATCTTTCAGTAAAAATGCTGCTAGAATAACAAAATGTCATATTTAAAAACAAAATAAAAAAGAAATGGTGGGCATCTGTCTTCAGAACTTTAGAATGGCAGCAGTGATTTTTATTTATTTATTTTTTTTACATTTTTTTAATTTTTTTTTTTTTACTACATGCATCTGATTTTATCAACATCTACACTTTTGAAATGTTTGTTATTTTTCATTTTATGATTTTATTAAACAAATAATTCTTTTTTTAAAAAAAAAAGGGGCATTTAATTATCTATTTTATTAACTCAAAGGGCATGAGACCACCACTATGTTTCAACGTTTTACAATGAAGGAGCTAGTGGCCACCATGTGGCCAAGGATCTTCCTATTAATCTACAATAAGAGATTGGGTGGCGATAACGATTATGATGCTTTGCTTTAATCGATGCAGTTTTCTGACCTTTAGTCGGAAGTTAAAAAAAAATAGAAAAAAAAATAAATAAATAAAAAATCGCCATTTTGTATTCATAAATCTCATATTTACCTGCGTAATTATCTTTCAGTAAAAATGCTGCTAGAATAACAAAATGTCCTATTTAAAAAAGAAATGGTGGGCATCTGTCTTTAGAACTTTAGAATGGCCGCGCAATGATGCAGTTATTCTTTTTTTTTTTTTTTTTACATTTTAATTCCATCTGCGCAGAGAGAAGAAACGCAGAAAAAGAGAGAGAGTGTTGGCGTGTAAAATCCAGCAGAAAAAACAATTCAACCGCCAGAGACCTGTGTAATAGGTCGCGCTCAGACTCAGACAGTGTCTCAAAAATCGAGCCAGTGTAGGTAACTTTGAGCAATCAATCATACTGACAGCTCAAGGTCAGCGCCATCTAGCGGGAGGTTGCTAATGATCACAGCCCAAGTGTTCCACGGAAAAAAAAGTTCGCCCTATTGTCTCTTTCATGCGTTTGTGAATAATATAATTCTGGTGCGTTTGATCTGCGATTCTTGGATTTTGAAGTCACCTAAGGTTAAAGGAAGGTACTATTTCGAAAAGTAATTACGCGGTCACAGTTAATGCCGAACCATGGCCGCATACAGAAAATAAGGTAATTGTTTTGCAAAGTTGGGGAATTACAAAAACGTTGAAAGACTGTTTCTTTCAAAATCGCTTGATTTCATAACTTCACATTTATATCATTTAATACGTGAAAAACTATTAAATAATAAAAATTAATAGAAGTCAACAATTATTATTTAAATTGAATCAAAGTCAACAATTATTATATAAATTGAAAATCAACAATTATTATTTAAATTGAAAATCAACAATTATTATTGAAATTGAATAAAAATTATCAAACACAATATAAATTATACGTATGTAAACGTATAAATGTATGTAACGTATGTAGTTATACACACGTTTATATGTAACGTATAACTAGGTAATAGATAGATAATTTTTATAGATAATAATTCTAGATCTAATTCTAGGTAATTCTAGATAATTTATACGTATGTGTAAACGTATAAATGTATGTATAACGTATGTAACGTAATAAATGCAAACGTATTTAATAAAATTACTTTATTTACAATTTAGAATTTATATTTTAATTTTTTACAATTTATTTTTTACAATTACAATTATTCATTTTTATAATATAATATAATATAATATAATAAATTTATTTAAAGGTAATATAATATAATATTTCTAAATTATATAATGAAAAAATTATTTTTTGCAAATTTTTAGCTATTTTTTTTATCAAATTATTTTCTATAAAACACAATATAATTTATATAAATGTAAACGTATTTAATAAAATTATTATATTTTTTCAAATTTTTTTTTACAATTTACATTTTTTTTTTTTAGAATTACAATCATTCAAATTTTTTTACAAATTTAAAAATAAAAAATAATTTAAATAAAAATAAAATTAACTTTTAAATTTATAAATAAATTTACTTAAAAATTTTTATTTCAAATTTGTAAAAAAATGAATAATTATAATTGTAAATAAATTGTAAAAAATTAAAGTTAAAATTGTAAATTGTAAAAAAATGCAAAAAAAAAATAAAATAATTTTATTAAATACGTTTACATTTATGTAAATTATATTGTGTTTTATATTTTTTTACAATTTACAATTTTTATTATTATTTTTTACAATTACAATTATTCTTTTTTTTTTACAAATTTAAAAATAAAAATTAACTTTAAATTTATGAATAAATTTATTTAAAATATAATTTAATATAATATAATATTTTATAAAATATATAATGATAAAAAATCATCTTTGCAAATTTTTAACTATTTTTTCAATTAAATTTCTTTGTTAAACGAAAATATGAAATTAAAAAAAAAAAAAAGTGTTATGTCAAATGTTTTATGCTATTGTATGTTCATACTAAGTTGTTTAATTTAATACTACTATAATTTTTTAATAAAATATACGGATTCATTTATTCGCATTATTCTTAATATTAAAATATTTCTTACTGATTACTATTTCTTACTGTTATAATTATTTTGTTAATATTTCAGGAAATTATACTAAAATAATATATATATATATATTTTCTTTTTGTTTTCAGGACAACAGAAAATAAAATGAATAAGTAAATGGATATAAAGATAATAATAACAAAAAGAGGTGAAAAAGGGTCAACATCCCAGACTTCTCACCCCCTACTACCTGCGGAATTCCATGCAACACCGCGCATGGTACAGCACGCCTGAGTAGCACTTATCTCCGCCATGATGCATCATAAGGGCTGGATCTGCTCTCCTATCTCAAAGAGATAAATATAATTTAAAAAAAAAGTAGCAAAACGAATATTTCAATACATATTGCTTTTGTAATGCTCAACAGAAGTTATTTATCATTGAAACATTAAAATATATAGCAGATACAGCGTTACCTAAGATGCACTAGGAGGGATGGGGTTTTTACAGTGCACATTTGTACTATCCCACATTATACCATTGCAAATTTGTACGAAAGCATTTGGGAGGTTCGAACCCTCTTCCTCGATCTCATTTATTACTATAATTTAATATTTATAATTTAATTAATTAATAATTATAATTTAATTTATAAATTATATATTTTTTTTATCTCAAAAAGAAAGATGTAATTCGGAAAAATGTGGCGAAGCGAATATTTCAATACATATGACTTTTGTAATGCTGAACAGAAAATATTTATAACTGGAACACTAGATATATAGCGGATTTAGCATTACCTAGGATGCACCAAGGGGTATGGGGATTTTACAGAGCCTACACATTATGCCATTGCAATTTTGTACGAAGGCATTTGGCAGGTTCGAACCCTCTTCCTCGATCTCAGTTATTATTATAATTTAATAAATATAATATAAATAATTAATTATAATTATAATTTAATTAATTAATTATAATTTTTTATAATTTATTAATTATACTTTAGATGCTCAATTGTTGAAAGTAAAAATTAATACTACATTTTTGTAATAAGTTATCTTCCTTAAAATTATTTTCTACTTCAAATTGGAGACAATTTTTATATGTAAAAATTAATACTACATTAATTCATCAACCTAGTAAAATTAGTTAAATACTAGATTAATTAGTACAAGTTTACTTAAAATGAAAAACTTTGGAATCCATAAATATGTTTTAAATGTGTCTGAAAATCTTTTTAAAATGGGCATTTTTATATATACATTTAGAATTAACTCATGCAATATTTCCCATTGTTATTAAAATCACTCTTTTAAACAATCTTCAATGGCTGTATATATATATATAATCTATTTAATTCTTTATGACACCTACTCCAAATCTCAATACTTACCATCTCATACCTTATCTCTCTATTTTTGTCTTTTAAGTCATCCATCTAAAGCGATTGACCACTTTGGGAGCCCTTCTTTTTTTTTTTTTTTAATCTTTAATTTTATATCAATTATTTGGATAAAAAATATATATAAACCAAAAATTAATATAATTAATATATAAGAAGAAAAGGCACTATTTACAAATAAAAAATAATGACATAACTAAAAATGAAAAATGAAAAAAAAAAAAAAAAAAAAAAAAATATCGATACACATATTGGTAGAAAATGTTTATTATTTTTGTTACAAAATTTTTTTAAAAATTGCAACAAAAATTTAAAAAAATTTTATTTTACATATTGATTGTAAATTTGAATTATTATTGCTAAAAACGGATCATTATGATTATCTTAATAAAATTTTAATTGGTCAATGAAACTAAAATTTAGTGCATGATATTTGAAATCAAATTTTTCAATTATAAGTCCTTGTTTAAGGACAGCATAGTCTAAATATAATGAAGCAAATTAAGGTTTGTTTAATTCTCCATACAGTTTTATACATATAAACAAAATTGTAGTCATTTTGAATGATATGTTTTAAAAATATCATGCATTAGTAAATAAATAAAAACATGCTTTAAAAATATGAACTTACATATAAGTTGTAATATTTCTGCTTTGAATGAAAACAAAAAGCAAAATTAAAACAGTTTTGAAAAATTTTGTATTTTTAGAAATTTTTAAATTATATCATCATTAATTATATCATAATTTTTTTTTAATTTCATCATCATCATTGGCCCCATTATGGGCGAAGGCCGTCTGTCTTCTGGCAGATTACGAGACGAGAGATGTTTTTCTTTTTACGGGTAGGGTTGTCAGCCCTACGCCCAACTCTCAACAGCCATATTAGATAACTAATTACATTAAATTATTTTTAATTATTTAATTTAAATTATGTAGATATTTAAAAATATTGATTTGTATTTTTAAAATTATATAAATTATATTTAAAATTATTATTTTGTATTTTTGAAATTATACAAATTATATTTAAAATTATTATTTTTGTATTTAAAATATATATTTGTATATTTAAAATTATTATTTTGTATTTTTAAAATTATATAAATTGTATTTGAAATTATTATTCGGTATTTTTAAAATTATATAAATTATATTTAAAATTATTAACTTGTAATTTTTAAATTATATTTAAAATTAGAATTTTTAGAATTTTTATTTTTAGAATTTTTAATATTTTTATAAAATACAAAAATTAACCAATTTTCAGTTGAAAAATATAATTTTTTTAAAGTGGTCGTCCCTTTTAATTCATCGCTACACCCACACTAGAAATCTCAAAATTTACCACCTCTTCTTTCTTCACTAACTATTTATTCCCTTATCTATCTTTTTATTTTAAAAAAAAAAAAAATCCTAATAAATAAAATAAAATCCCTAAATAATAAAAAATTCCCTTCTCTAATGGATTATGACTCTCTCTAATTGAATTCATAAAGGGAAAAAAGAAAGGAGCCGTCCTCTGTCGCAGGACCACGTGACCCGGGGACAATAGCGCCAAACAAGGCTGCGAAAAGGGACGTTCAAGGGAAGCGCTCGTCTGCTTGGTGTCTCGTTTAGGAGAGCCGCTCTTCCTCTACACTGCAGAATTTGTTGCAGGGGTGGTTTGGCGCCCGTAATAAGTAACCAATGCCGCATGCAAATCGACTAACGAATCTTAACGTACTGGTAGATATGGAAGGCGATTTTTTCTTTTTATGAGACATTCATATTTTTTTAATTCTCTAATAATCTATTTTAATGGGAATTTTTTTTTTTTTTTTGGCTACTAAGTAAGATTTGTCGCCAAATAGCGTTATTAAAAATATTCAGGGGGAAAAAAAAGATTTTTAAGGTTTTTGAATGGATCGAAAATTTTTCATATTTTAATATTGATCTAAAATCGATGACTTTTAATTTGATATTCGAAACATTTAATTTAAAAATAAGAATAAAACCGTAAAGTAAAGAAAAGAGAGATAAGATAGAAAAGTAAATAAACATGTTTTAGATGTTTTTTTTTTTTACTTGATATATTGAAAAAGATTCACATTAAAAATCATATTTCTTTCCTTTATCACAAAATTCTCTTTTAAGTATTCAAGATTTTAAATTTATTTTTAAGATTTTATTTAATAACATAACAACTTCTAAAAATGTATTACTGGTCACTATTTCTCTTCAAGTTTCAATTCAAAAACGGTTTAAATTTTGTAAAAATTATTATGCTATCATTATTGCATAGTGAAAAAAAGAAGAAAAATGGAGGGTATAAATGAAGAATCTGTTTAATTCTTCTTTTTTTTTTTTTTTTTTTTCCTTTTATTATTATTATTTTCTGTATTATTGTATTTAAAACCAAATTTCGCTAATAGCTGACCATTAGCACGCCATTATCTTTATAATATTAATTGGAAAGGTCAGCAATTTAACAAACAAGTTGGCATCTTTTTTTTTTTTTAATTCAATAGCCAATCATATCGCCAATTTCTTCTATGTCATATTGTTTAGTACAATGTGAGACAATTTGGGTCAAAATTTAATATGATTTTTTTAAATAATCGTTTTAACTATCTTTGTTGATTAATCTAACAGTCTACATACTGGTAGATATTGAATGATTTTTTTTTTCTTTTATGAGACATTATCCTTCATATTTTTCTTCTTAAATATCTATTTAAGGGGAATTCTTTAGTGGCTACTAAGTAAGATTTGTCGCCAAATATTCGGGGAAAAAAAAATGCAAATTTTTAAGTTTTTATGAATAGATTGAAAAAAATTCTTCATATTTTATCCAGTAAATTTAATATCGATCTAAAATCGATTACTTATATTTTGATATTCGAAACATTTAATTTAAAAGTAAGTTTTTTTAAGTTTAAATTCGAAAACTGTTTAAATATTTTTCATTTTTTTTTTGCATGGTGAAAAAAAAAAATTGAGATGCATTAATGAAGAATCTTTTTAATTCTTCTTTTCTTTTTCTTTATTTTTTTTCTTTTTTATTATTATTTTCTATATTATTATATTTAAAACCAAGTTTCGCCAATAACTGGCCATTAGCATGTCATTATCTTCATTATATTAATATGAATAATTGATTATTTCAAAAGGTCAGTAATTTAGCTAATAAATTGGCAT
Organism: Caerostris extrusa; assembly: GCA_021605095.1. Classification (NCBI taxonomy): domain Eukaryota; kingdom Metazoa; phylum Arthropoda; class Arachnida; order Araneae; family Araneidae; genus Caerostris; species Caerostris extrusa. The sequence goes on from BPLR01017538.1 coordinate 90,118, forward strand.
CTTTTTTAAATTCAATAACCAATCAATTTCTTCTATGTTTGTTATGTTGTTTAGTATAATTTTTGCCACAATTTAATACGATTTTTAAATAATTGTTTTAACTATCTTTGTGGTAATATTATTCTTCAGTAAAATACATTTCATTAAATTGTCAATTTTTAAATTAAATATCGTCAATAACTGAAAATTAGCTTGCCATTATCTTCTTTTATATTAACGAGAATAATTGATTAATTGGAAAGGTCAGTAAATTTGCAAATAAGTAGGCATCTTTTTTAAATTCAATAGCCAATCGTATCGCCAATTTCTTCTATATTTGTTATGTTGTCCAAAAATTAATAATTTTAAATAATTGCTTTAACTTTCTTTAGTAATATTAACTTTCAGTAAAATACAATTTGCAATTTTTCTTTTCTTTTCTTCTTCTTAATTGTTTCCTTTTATTATTTTCGTATTATTAAAAACCGAATTTCGCCAATAGCTGACCATTAGCGTCATCATCTCCATAATATTAATATGAATAATTGATCAATTAAAAAGATCAACAATTTAGCAAATAAGTAGGCATCTTTTTTTTTTAAATTCAGTAGTTAGTTATATCGCCAATTTCTTCTATATTTGTTTTGTTGTTTAGAACAACGTGAGACAATTTTGGCCACAATTTAATACGATTTCTTAAATGATTGTTTTAACTATTTTTGTTGGCAATTTTGGCAACTGGAAATTAATTTGGCTACTAATTGGTAATTTTTCTTTTTCTTTTCTTATTAATTTTTGTATAAATATTATCCTATGCCATTTAAATTTTTTTTTTTTTTTTTTTTATTATTATTTTCTGTATTATTATATTTGACATCTTTTTTTTTTTTAATTCAATAGCCAATCATATCGCCAATTTCTTCTATGTTTATTATGTTGTTTAGACAATTTTGGCCAAAATTTAATATGATTTTTTAAATAATTGTTTTAATTATCTCTTTGTTGGCAATTAATTGGTAATTTTTCTTTTTCTTTTCTTATTAACTTCAATAAGTTATAATATCAACTACGCCATTTGAATTTTTCTTTTTTTTTAATATTATTTTCGGTATTATTATATTTAAAAACCAAATTTCGCCAATAGCTAGACATTAGTTTGCCATTATCTTCATAATATTATTCGAATAATTGACTAATTGAAAAAAAGTCAGTAATTTATCAAATAAGTTGGCGTCTTTTTTTTTTAATTCAATAGCCAATCATCGCTGCTTTCTTCTGTTGCTTAGTAAAACATGAGACAATTTGGGCTAAAATTTAATACGATTGTTTTAAATATATTTGTTGGCAATTAATTTGGCGACTAAATGGCAATTTTTCTTTTCTTTTCTTATTAACTTATTGTATAAATATTATCAACTATGCCATTTGAATTTTTTTTTTTTTTTTTTTTTTTTTGTCCTTTTAAATTGATTTTTGTAATCGGAGAATTTATTACACATTATCGATTTCGTTTCTGCAGACATATATTTCAACTTTTTTTTTCTCGCCATTTTCGCCAATTCCGTGAAATTGAGGAGGAAAAAAAAAGTGAAAACCGCATGTCTGCTGATGGTTGGCGGATTGACGCTTTTTACTTATTTATTGATTGATTGATTTTTATCTATTTTATCGTTTTCTCTTATCTCGGATTTCATGCGTTTATCTATTGATTGTTAGATTTTTATTCATTTTATATGCATATAATGAAACTTAAGAGGAAAACTTGATTCTTTTTTTTTTTTGTTTTGTTTTGTTTTTGTTCGTATAAATAAGTGTTCTGCTTGTGCAATGATGCAAAATGATTGATTAAGGTTATATTGTATAATATGTTGCATTTATTCTTTTGAATTTCTCGTATTCACCTCATACCACTTTCTCTGATATTTATTAATTTATTATTATTATTATTATTGTTATTATTTATTTATTTATTATTATTATTATTTATTTATTTATTATCATTATTATTTATTTATTTATTATTATTATTTATTTAGCTAGCGCTCTGTCGCTCGGTACCATAGGTATCGGGTTCAAATCCCGACTTGCCCATGGGTATTTTGTAGTGGTTCGATTTATTCACTTTAAACCGTAGGTCCCGGTTAATAGTATCGTAGAGCGCTGCAAATAGCGCTGTCTTACTCCGCTTCCGTGGCTTATCTAAAAAATTGAACACGCGCTCCTTAGTGCAAAGTGATTTTTTAATTGAGCAGGTTGCCTTAAAGCATCCAAGACAATTGTTAAAAGTGTTTCAAGCTGCATTAGAACGTAAAAAAAAAAACATTCTTTAAATTATTTATTTATTTTTTTGTTCCAATGCAGCTGGCAAACACTTAGACAGCATTTTGATCTTGGATGCCTTAAATTTAAACAAAGCTCTGCACAGACGTTACTCACTTTGCATTAATTCTAAGGGGCAATCGCATTGTAACTTGGAAGATACGGACGCGGAGTAACAATGCCAGCCTTCTTTAATTTATAAAATACGTTAAAATCCAACCTTCATTTATTTGCAGTTCCATAAACTATTTAATGACATTTGAATACTTCTAAATAATGATATATTTTTATATAACTATAACAGTTGGGCTGACATGTTCGTAGGCTAACATAGATGGCGCTACTAGTATTAAATCCATATGAGTTTTAGTTAGCCCTAACCTTCAAAAGACACGTGTATAAATTTGACAGCTGTTGCGCTATTAATATGTGAGTTATAGCATTTTTAGTGAAGCAACTTTTGTTAGTTTGAAAAAATGGATGAAAAGGAATTTCGTGTGGTTAATAAAGCATTGCTTTTTGAGAAAAAAAAAAAAAAAAAAAAAAAATGCTATTGAAGCCAAGGCTTGGCTTAATAAATAATATTCGGACTTTGCACCAGGAAATTCAACCATAGAGAAGTGGTTTGCTAAATTTAAACGAGGCGAAATGAGCACCGAGGACGATGCACGCAGTGGACGCCCCAAAGAGGCTGTTACCGACGAAAACATCAAAAAGTCCGCAAAATAATTTCTGATAACCGTTAAGTAAAAGTTGATTGAGATAGCTGAGACCCTAAAGATATCAAAGGAACGTGTTGGACATATCGTGAATGAATATTTGGATATGTGAAAGCTCTGTTCAAAGTGGGTGCCGCGCAGGGCTCACAATCGACCCAAAACAACAACGAATGGATGATTCTAAGCAGTATTTGGAGCTGTTCAATCGTAATAAACCCCAATTTTTGCGTCGATATGTGACAATGGATGAAACATGGCTCCATCATTTCACACCGGAGTCCAATTACAGTCAGCCGAGTGAACTGCACGTGATGAACACTAAAAATGCTATAACTTCACTAAAAATTCAATAACTCACATACTAACGGTGCAACAGCTGTAAAAATTTATGCACTTGTCTTTTGAAGGTTAGGGCTAACTAAATATCATATGGATTTAATACTAGTAGCACCATCTATGTGTCAGCCTACGAACATTTCGGCTAACCTGTTAAATTGAAATACTACCATAGGACTTAAAGTCAATATTTATCTCATTAAAAACATAATAAAGAGGCATTTCTATAATTCCTATTTGTGAGTTGTGCTTCATTATTTCACATATTTTTGTAAATAAAATTTTTGTACTTTATTTAATATTTATTAATTTAAAGAAGTAGTCAAAAAGTTTTTAGTGACATTGGAATTTAAATCGATTTTTTTCATCCATTGCAAACATGGATATTTCTTCCAGCGTTTAAAAAAAGATTTTCTACTTTGAAGCTCGCCATTGATAGTATTTGTCACGTGATCTCCCGCCTGGCATGTGATCACGTGAAGAACGAGTCAGAATGATGACTTGTTCCCTCGTTGACTGTGAGCTGCGCCTTTGCGTAATTAAAATCGTTTAAAATTGCAGATGAACGAGTTTAACAATCGCTTCGCTTATACGCGCGGGTTGCTTTTTATTGTTTATTATTATGAGAAGCTTTTAATAAATTCAGTGATGTTTTTTGTTTTTCTCTGTGCAGAAGTTGGAATTCGATTTTTAAACCATTTCTTGCTAAGTTAGATTTTGCGCAAACACAATTTGTGGTGATAATGCATTAGTGTTCTGATAAAGGAAATTTTAATAAACAATTTCGCAGTATACTGATTTTTTTGTCGTTTTTTTTTGTTGTTGTTGTTCACTGCTAAAACCACAGATATTTTTAACAGTGAATTTTTGAAAAAACGTTTTAAAAATTATTTTTGTGTCACAATTATAAGTCGATTGCTTTCTAAAAATTTATCTAGTATGATATGCCTTTTGTTTATTTATTAATTCCTAACTAATAACTCCCTAGCATTACACTCCACTATGGCCGTCAGCCGACTGGCAGATTCCGAAACAGGACATCTTTCCTTTAGTGTAGGGGTTAAGGTTAAGCCCTACGCCCAATGCTCTATATAAATATTAGACCGGGACCTACGGTTCAAAGGGAGTTTCGAACCACTACAAACATCCATGGAGCTCGGGGCCACATGTTTCGTGCTTGAGTCCGGCTGTGCCATGGATGTTTGTAATGGTTCGAAATCAACTTTAAGCCGTAGGTCCCGGTCTAATATGACTGTAGAGCGTTCGGCGTAGGGTTGACACCTTATCCAATAAAAAGAAAACATCTCCTGCCTTGAAATCTGCCAGTAAGCAGACGGCCTTGGCCCACCATGAGGCTGTTGCGTCAATGATGATGATGAGGACAAACATCCATAGCACCGCCGAGCGCTCGCCGATCAGGCCCTGTTTATTAATTCCACAGCGGATGAAATTAGTTGGAAAAGTTGACAATAGCGTGGATAAGAAATTATCGTTTGAATGTTTTTCTGAAATTTTACTTGCTAAAAGGCAGATGTAGGTGCCTGATGGCCGAGTGACTAATGCTCTGGCGCTGGGTGCCACAGGTTGCAGATTCGAGTCCCGGCGGTGACATGGATGTTTGTAGTGGTTCGGAAACCGTTGATCCCGGTCTAATATGACCGTTGGGCGTAGGGCTGACAACTTAAAAGAATTAACGCGTAAAAAGTATCATCTACGTCTAGAAATCTGCCAGTGGGCAGCCCACCATGGGGCTGTTGCGCCACTGATGATATGATGAAAAGACAGAAGTGGAAACAGTCAAACCCTACTAATTATCTGATTTGGTTTGGTTTGTCGTTCTACGGTCATTTTTTGCACACTTTATGATAATTATACCGGGACTTGCAGTTTAACGTGGATTCCAAACTACTAACAAACAACCATGTCGCCACCAGGATTCGAACCTGAGCATCAATGGTCAGGCGCTAGCCAATTGCTGATTATCTGAGGATTTTTTTATTTTTATTACTATTTCTTTTCATGTGCAATTGGATAAATTCAGAAAAGCAGCTAACTCGAGCATGAATCTCAAATTTAAGTCAAGTCAAGACAGAAGTGGGTCGAAAGTAAAAAGTTTGAATACCGCTAAATAATATATATAAATATAAAATCAAAAATTTTATTTCCTGATTGTTTATATTACGATAATTGCTTAATTGAGGAAGGAAAAGAACTTTTTGCTGACACGAAAAAATAATTTGAAACAGTGCTCTTGCAAATTACTATTTTCATAGGTCATGTCATAACAAATTAGATCTCCATCAAAAAACAAGTTAAGCCACGGTCAAGTTAGTGCTAACGCGGAGACCAGGTCAAGGCCTTTCCTAAACTATTGTAAACAAGTTTTAGGCACGCCTATCCGTGGTCAAGTAGTAGAATGTAAGGGGTCAGTGGGTGGATTCCTCTTAGATTGTGAGGTCATTTCAACCAATCCTGTCCATCAAGTGGAAAGTAGGTGGGAAGAAAGATGGAGAAAGTTAAGTTCATTATTTATTTATTTATTTAAATTTTTTTTTACATGAAGTTTTGTTAAAAATTGAATAAATTACAATACATTTTTATTATGATTTTTTTTTTTTTTTTTATTGTTAAAGGAAGTAAAATGAAAGTTTTCTTTATCGTTTTCAGGAATTATGACATTTAATATTAGTATTATACTAAATTTTTTTTCAATCAATTTGTTTTGTGTTAGTGTCATTAAAATTTGTTTTAAATATAATTTATTCTTATAGCTTCTACGTAAAAATTAATAAGTTATTTTGATCTTTATAGAATGCATAAATTGGTTTATTTATGTTTTCTTCATTATTTGAAAAATCGATAAATAAGTAACTTACATTATACATACATTATTAATAAACACACTCATAAAGAAATGCATTAAGCATTAAAATAATTCTACATTTTTTGTATTTATATAATAATACATGAAAATAAAAAAATAATACATAAATTTTTTTAATAAAAGGTATACTAAGCTAGAATTATTTAAATTTAGTAATTACCACTTAAAGTTTTTAAGAGTAAATTGATTTCATTAATTTATAAGTTAAATATTTGATATATTTTATATTTCTTAATTTATTTTTTTTAAATATTTTTTATATCTTTTATTTTCATATATTTTTATATTTTTTCTTTATTTTTATATTTCTTTTTTGTTTTCTAAAGTAAGAAAAAAATACTTAAAAAATATCTATATATGCATTAAAAAAAAATCATCAATGTTTTGAAAAGTTATAAATGCTAACCATAAACTATAATTAAATATTAAAAGAAATTTGAATTAATTATTGATCTGACATATAAAATAAAACGCATAGAATATGTTTTGGTTTTTGAAGGACGACTTATTTAATTTTAAAATAACAATTCATGTATCTCTTTACAAATGAATGAATTCACAATTCAACTGAATTCTCAAAAAATAAATAAATAAAATCAAACACAATTTGTCAACAATGAAAAATTTTTATTTTTTATTTTTAATTGTGGATCAGCTTTCAATAGTTTACAAATGTTATCACAGCTATAACCGGTAATATAAATAAATAAAACGATTTGCCAACAATGAATTTTTTTTTTTAATTGTAGATCAACTTTCAGCAATTTACAAATATTATCACAGCTGTAACCGGTAAAATAAATAATTAAATAACACAATTTGTCAACAATGAACATTTTCTATTTTTTTAATTGTAGATCAACTTTCAACAATTTACAAATATTATCACAGCTGTTGATTAAAAAAAAAAAAAAAAAGTAACAATTTGTCAACAATGAAAAAAACAAAATTTTTTTAATTGTATATCAATTTTCAACAATTTACAGATATTATTACAGCTGTAACGGGTTAAAAAAAAAAAAAGTATCACCATTTGTCAACGATGAAATTTTTATGTTTTAATTGTAGATCAACTTTCAACAATTTACAGATTTTATCACTGTAGCCGAAAAAAAAATAAATAAATAAATAAATTACACAATTTGTCAACAATGAAATTTTTTATATTTTTTTAATTGTAAATCAAGTTTCAACAATTTACAGATGTTATCACCGGTTGTAACAGGTACAAAAAAATAAACAAATAACACAAGTCGACAATGAAAATTTGTTATTTTTCTTTGTAAATCAACTTTTAACCATTTACAAATGTCATTACAACTGTAACTGGTTTAGTTTTTCTAAAATAATAATAATAATAAATATTTCATTTTATTTCATTTCCTTTCAACATCAGAATGTTTCTTTTTTTTTTTTTTTTTTTCGTTTCAAATGCATCTCCACTATAAAAAAAGATTAAATCTTAGCTAATTTACATAATGTTTTTAATTGCTTGCTTTTTTTTTTATGTAAAACATAATACATGTGAACATTTAAAAATCAAAAGAATAAATTTAATTTTAATCACGATTGAACGTAATGAATGCTACTACGACTTTACCATGTTTACATCCCTTTTAACATTTTACAACTAATTAACATAATGTAATTAAGTCTATTAATAAACGTCAAATAAGATGGATTTCGCGGTTACAGTCAATGAATGCTGAATACATGATTATAAACTGCAATGTTTATTGCTTTTGACAATGTTAGAATTAGAAATCGAACATTACTACACTAGTTATAACCATAAACAAAAATGCTCATCAATATTCCAACCGAGGTATTTAAAGAAAATAATTAATGAGCTGATAATTTGTAATAATTAAACATGTGGTCAGTCAGGAGCACTGACTACTTGATTTTCCACTTTACATTTTCTTTTCATTTTGAAAAGCAGATTGCATCGTACATCATCCTTTAAATTGATTCCATTATGTAACAAAATGTTCTTCTTTTTTTTTCCAAAAGTATTTATAATTGTTTGTATTATGGTTCGAGATTGCTTAAGGTCATTTCAGGAGGAGATAATGTAGAAGGAAATACTATTAATCAAATTTGTTTCTTTTTTAAAAAAAAATGTCATTTTTTATTATTATTATTTTTTAATTTATTAAAAAATATCCGACTATGGTTTGTTACAGTCGACTACAGAAAAAAAAAAAAAAAAAAAAAGATTAGTCCTTTAAGACTATTATATATATCATTCTGTCAATAAATATAAATGAAATTTTTCTTTTGTTCTAATGCAGCTGGCACACACTTAGACAATTGTCTTCGATGCCTTAAGCTCAAGCGCTGCGCCGACGTTTCACTCAGCACTACCCAGGAGGTGCATGTAGCTTGAAGATAAGCTACGGACGCGGAGTAATAATGCCCCCGCAACTCTCTACGATCCTGTTAGACCGTTACCTACGGTTTAAAGTGGATTCTGAACCCCCTACAAACATCCATGACACCGCCGGGACTCGAACTCGAATCGTGCGCCACTCGGCCATTCAGTCTCTTTTTTTTTTATAATGTTCAATTAGGCATATATCTTCTTGCTGTTTACATTATTTTTTTTTTTAATAATTATTTGTATTATGGTTCGAGACTGCTTAAGGTCTTTTCAGGCGAGATAATGTAGAAGGAAATACTATAAATCAAATTTAATTTTCAAAAACAAATGTCCTTTTTTTTTTCTTTTAAATTTATTAAAAGATATATCCGATTAAAAAACGACTACGGTTTGTTACAGTCGAATACGAAAAAAAAAAAACCTTGCTGAAGTCCTTTAACACTATTATACATCATTCTGTCAATAAAGATAAATGAAATAAATAATATAATACTACTGTGTCCAAAAAGTAAAACCAATTTTCAATTTAAAATACCCGGGGCTTATGGGATTTCAATTTTTTTTTTTATGTTGCTGGCACTGTCCTGACATCTGTGTGAAATTTCACGTCAAAATATTCATTAGTGTCGGAGTTACACTTGGCTTTTGTGAGACGCTAAAACTGATCCCGACGATTTTTGTAATGTCTGAATTTATTGAGCAAACAACTTGCATTCAATTTTGTTTGCGGAAACAAATAGAATGTAGCAGAAGGCTTTCGGTGAGCATTACTATATCGAAAGAAATGTTTACAAGTGGTATAAACAGTTCAAAAAGGCAGAGAACGCGTTGAAGACGAAGAGCCCTCTGTTCCAGCATCCACATCAACCGACGAAAGATTTGGTGCTTGCAAACCATCGATTTACAATTAGAAACCTTGCTGATGATGTTGGAATTTCAAAAGGATCGGGGAATTTCCCTCAAATTCGCCAAATCTCGATTGGTACCGAAAACACTGTACGCGCCAGCTCACACTGCATTGATTCTTCGTCACTTTTTCGTCAAAAATGAAACCCATATCGTTCCACAACCACCGTATTCACACCGTGCGACTTCTGGCCATTCCCTGAACTCAAAAGACCACTCCGGGGATACCGTTGTGAGTCGATTGAAGAGATTCAATGTGAATCGCCGCTCCCTTTGAAGGCCATCCCTGCCGAGGACTTTTTAGCATGCATTGAGGATTGGGAAAAAAGTTGGCATAAGTGCATTGTTTCTGGAGGGGATTACTTTGAAGACGATGAAATAAATTTGAAAGAATACAGGGTTTTTGAAAAAAAATTAATAAATAATTGGTCTTACTTTTGAGCGCAGTAGTATAATGTACAATTTCAATAATAAATATGTGTTGTTTCTTATCCTACTTGGTCGACAGCAACATCTAGACCAGGGGTGGTCTAGAACATTTTTCTGGCCGGGTGATTTATCACACTTTTACAAAATATATATTTATTTTATAACAGCTAAAGTAATGAAATCCAATGTATTAAAAAATACATTATGTATGCATCCATATATTTAAAAATGAACTGTCGAAATTATGAGAAAAAAACTAACTTTGATTTTAAAAATAATATTCTTGCGAATATAGGACAGATATTGCGTGCTTTATTGATGAGTTTACAGTTATGAGTTTGCAGAATAATTAAATTATATTCTGCTAACTAATATAATTAAATTATATTTATAGTACATTTTTAGTGTTATATATTTCTTTGTAATGTGTGTTTAGTATCATTATTATTATATTATATATGTTTACATGTAAGAATAATAGTGAACACAATAATAATAATTCATTATGTTTCAATTTTTCTTTCCAAAAAATGTCGATAGCGGGTCTAAATCTAATAGGGGGATATATAATTTTATATGCGACCTGCGGAGTTAGGATGCATCTCCAAAGTGGCGTGCAAGATCATTTGGGTTGGCCACCCCTGATCTAGACTAAGTCTATGAACCTGTGTGGTCTCATGGAAGGAGGAAGACAACTGTTGTGTTGGAGCATCCATAGGTAGAAATCTGACACTGTGTCGCTGAAGGAGGAAGACAGTGGCTTCTAGTACGACTTTTAGGGGAACTATCCCACATTTCTATATGATATGGGAGAAAACCCGGAAAAAACTCCCACCAGATAATCTTAAGATGCTGAACATCCCAAATGCCATCGAGCCTCCTCATTTTTTGAAACAGTATCTACAACAAAGCTACCAGCCGATTGAACCTCAGCCCTAATGCTCACCAGCGGCGCACTTTGCCACTAATCCACGATTCTGGCTAATAACTATAGATAATAATACAATGAATTGTTAATCCATAATATAATTTGAATTAGAAATAGCTGCACACTGAATAAAATTAACTAAAAAGGAAAAAAGAAAAAAAATAATAATAATAAAGGAACAAAATTAAGGAAAAAATTTTAACACATTAATATGTGTTAATTTTTTCAGCAATATGTCTTTTTTTTTATTGTTTATAGTTGATTTGCCTAATATTTACAATATTGAAAAAGAGCTTTCTGGCGGGATTTTGTCTGTTTTGAAAATTCGGAATAATTTAGATTTGGGAAATGTAATAGCTTGGGCTGCTGATCATAGGGTGCATCTTCTACTGAGAGGAATATGTTCCTCCTCGAGTTTTTCTCCATAATCTTTGTATTTAAGTCAGCAGTTATTTTTTTCTTTCAAATAATCAACATTAGCATAAGAACAATTGATTTTAGTCAACAGAGGAAATAGTAGTAACTCGCAATAATTAGGTTAACCTAAAAATCGAAAGTTGTGTCAAAACAAATGGCAGATGTCACGAAACCTTTTTATTTTGATTGAAGGCTTCGCAATTTGGCTCTAAAGCATAATTTACATAATTACATTCGCCAATAATGCCCGTTTAAATATTCATTATTCGTGCTACTATTATTATGTGACAGATGGAATATAGTAATTAACACTGATGATCTTTTTTATGAGCTTTAATTTTATGTGTAATATATATATATATCATGTGCAAATTAAGCTTCAGTAGTAGTAAAGAATTGTCTACATCAAACGAATTTGTAACCCTATGTTCTTAGTGGTTAATTTGTAACGCAATGGCCGGGGTCTGTTGCATTATAACTTTTTAATCAGTAATTTACAATATGAAACCGAAACACTTTTTTTTATTTAACAGTGTTTTAAATTTTCATTTATTATTTTTTTAACTAGCTCCCTGGCACTCCAGTACATGATGGGTTAAGACCGTCTAATGTCCAGATTCTGTCTACAACTTGATTCTGGACGGTTATTGATATGGAGGGAGCCTGGAACCCGATATCATAATAGCAACATTATCGAAAGGGACCATTATGCTGGTGGAGGAGTCATGATTTGGGCAGGGATCATGCAAGATACCCGCACACCGCTCCATGTGTTTGACAATGGTTCCGTGAATGCCCAGAGGTACAAGCAGGAGGTCCTAGAGCCCTATGTGCGTTTTTTTTCAGGGGCGCTGTTGGCCCTGAGTTAATTTTTATGGACGACAATGCGCGACCACATAGGGCTCTCATGGTTGATGAGTATCTGGAAAGCGAGGATATTCAACGAATGGATTGGCCAGCCAAATCCCCTGACCTGAATCCTATTGAACATGCTTGGGATGCTCTTGGGAGAGCTGTTGCGATGCGCCACCCCAGAACCATTCTGGAGTTAAAATTGTTCTGGTGGAAGAATGGGAGGGTCTTCCATAAGCCCTCCTTAACTCCTTTATTAACAGCATGCATACTCGTTGTGCATGCTGTCTGTCTGTCAGGGGTGACCATACACCATACTAGAGGCAACACACACTGTACAAGCCTCACTTTTATTGTCATCTTTTATCCTTAAGTTCAGACAACATTGATTTATTGGCAATAGGTCATGCCAGTGAATGACACTTTCATTTTTGTTTTGAAAAATTTATTATCATGGAATAAGCTATATCCATACCAAATTTCATTTATTTATATTCAGCATTTTTGAGATATTTGGGAAAATGTCTTCCATCTCTTAATTTTGTCCACCAGTGTATATAAAATCATCATCTTCATCAGTGCAACAGCCCTATGGTGGCCAAGGCCGTCTGCCTACAGGCAGATTTCTAGACAGGAGAGGTTTTCTTTTTACGGGGTAGGGTTGTCAGCCCTACGCCAATATAATCTTCTTCTTCTTCAATGACACAACAAACCATTGTGGGCTTTCTACCAGCAGATTCGAAACATGAGATGGTTTCTTTCTGAAATTATATTACAATAGCTTTTATATTACAAACCTACGGCTTAAAGTGGATTAAGACCTACTGCAAGTATCTATGGCACTGCCGGGACTCGAACCTTGTGGCACCAAGTGCCAGATTGTTAGTCACCCGGACATCAGGCCGCTTATTATTTTTTAATGATCTTAAAAATTGCTTTGTTGTTTTTAGAGAAATTAGAGAAACAGGATTGGAAACTTCATAAGCAAAGCCAATTAGAAGAGTCCCGTGTATATCGATGCCATGGATAGGTATGATAAAACCGTACTTCGGAAAATCCTTCCATTGAGCTCGAAGAGAAGGGGGAGCCCTTTAATAAATAAAATAAAATAAAAACAAAAAAAAAAGAAGATAACAAAATAGGGTTCACAAAAATAAAACGTAACCATTTACGATGCCTCAATGGGTCTTATTAAAACTATAAGCATTAGCAAAGGTATAAGTCAAAATTTATGAGAGTAAATGAGGTTTTAAGTAAATGAGAGGAAAATTTATGAGAGTAAATGAGGTTTGCCGCTTAGTGTGAATGAGGTTTTATTAACACTCACTGACGAATGAGACGCGAGAATTATACAGTGATTTTAAGATAACGATAGATATTGTGCAAAACAAATAAATAAATTAATGTACTGTATTCTTTGAAATAATAATCCATGCAGAAATATATCTTTGTATAATATCTTATCTCTTACTTTTTATTGTTTGTATCAAAGCTAAGTATTTAATGCACTTTGTAACCAAATGTTACATTTAAAAGGCGTATAAAAAAAAGCTCTGTTTCATGTATCTACTCTAACCTTGATTCCTTCCTACGTTCGCTTCTTCATGAGTAGGGTGGAATATATGACTTATAAATCATTAACGGTCAGGTATCAAATTATCACGGCTATCATTAAAGGAATATAGTGGCGGTTTTTTTTTTATTATTTATGGCCCTTTGGCGATAATTTGTCTATCGTCTTACGTTCATTCATTAAAAAACCTGGCATTGAACACAAACATAAACTGTCTGTATTAATTAATATCAGAATGTAAACAACAACAAAAAATTGCTGCACTAATAAGAAAGAAGTTTGACATTGCATGCAATAACATGGAGTTTTTTTTTAGTTATATAACATAATAGCTTCTATCTTGAATATTTATTATATCATAAAAATTGAATAATATATTGATTTCTTTACATTTATTTAATATCTCTTTAATTTTGTTTTGTTAAACAAACAGGAAATTTGTAAGTAATTCTTAACCTAGTCATTCTTAACCTATTATATTTTTTTAAGTAATATATATATATATATACATATGTAATAGTACAGTGCAACAGTACAATCCTGTTGTTATTAGGCCATCAAGAATCAAAAAGTCTTATTGAATTAATTTTGTACATAAATGAAATATTATCAACTGTTGTTATAAATGGATATTCCCGCCTTATGGCTCAGTGGCAATGTCCGCCAGTGGTGAGCGTTAGGGAGGAGGTTCAATCCGCTGGCTGCTTTTGTTGTAAAAAACTGTTTACAAAAACGAAGAAACTCGGTGGCGTTTGTGGTGCTCAACATCTTGTCTCGTCAGTCGGGCTAACCGGTTTGGATTTTCTGAGTTTTCTTCCCTAGGAAACGGAGCTGTGGGCTAGTTCCTTCTAAGAGTCCTCCGAAATCTACTGCTCTCCTTTTCAGCGACATGTGGAGCCAAGTCAGACTTCTACTTACGGGTGATCCATCACAACGAAGACTGAGGAATTTAAGGACTTCTTTTAGCATAAAAATTGCATTCAAAACAATAAAAAAAAATTAAAGTAATTTTCCTTTTTAAAGTTATTCTTATATGTTAATTATGGGAGATATTCTATAATTATTTCTGGTGTGGTTTCGGTACTTTTTCCATTAGCAGTGCCACATTTCGGCAATAACAAATTTTTCTTTTGGCGACGAAGCAACAAATCACCAATATAAACAATTTCGAATGTAAAATAGATCATTTTCATAAGCTGAATCATTTTTTATTTTTCAATGAAATAATTTTTGTATCATAAACATAAGAAATAAAAACTTGCTACATTTAGTATTATTTGGCGATATATTTCTTGCGTTTGTCTAACGCAGGGTCTCCAAACTACGGCCCGCGGACCAAATCCGGCCCGCGACAGCGAATAGCTTATTATTGTTGCTGTAATAGGTTGGATAAAAAACACAGAATGATAATAACTCGGTTTTATTGACTTGCTAGGTAAAGCTTAATGACAAGCATAATACGCGGAAAATTTAACTTAAGCATAACAACTAACAAATAATTGAAATGATTCCGCTAACATTATAAACTAATTAGCCTCGGTAGTTATGTTAGAGTAAAGGGTATCGCATATGTATGTATATCGGTGTTTGGAATGTATATATCTTGAATCAAACATATGATTTTTATCCTGAAAATCGCTCAGGAACGGAAAAGCTAAATGAATGCGAATGAAACCGCGGTATATCCACTTGCAAAAAAAATACTAATGAGATTTGTGTAATTGTGATTTTTTCACTGACAATAGTTTATAGTTAGCAAGCGTATGCTCGCTCAGAACGCGTACTCGGCGACTGGTCCAGAAATTATAGATAATGGCAGACAAATTAAAACGGTTTTGGCCCTTGGTCAGTATGGCCCTAAGGCTGAAAAGTTTGGAGACCCCTGGTCTAACGGAAAAGCACTTACGTTTTTTGGGAGATAACGTATTCATGTATAACATTTTTTTAATATTTTTATATGCCAATTATGTACGATATTCTATTATTATTTCTGGTGTGCGTTTCGGTACATTTCCATTAGTAGTGCCACATTTCGCCAATATCAAATTTATCGTTTGGCGACGAAAACAACAAATAAACAATATAAACAATTTCGAATGTAAAACAATTCATTTCTAAAAGGCGAATGATTAATTTTTCAATGAAATAAATTTTGTATCATAAACTTAAGAAATGGAAAACTTGCTATATTTGGCGATATGTGTCTTTGGCGATGTAAATTTGACGATATATTCGACAGAAAAGTACATTTGCGAGATAGCGAATTCGTATATAAACCAAACCCCGTAATTTAACTTAAGAAAAACTTCTAAATATTACATGGAAAAAATACGGTCACTATATTCGTAATTCCAAAGAACTATGATGACCTCCAATGTCTATTAAAACAGGAACCGACAATGGTAAAGCGCTTCGACAGGAAATTCTGTATTTAGATTGGTTACCAGCCATATCTGATGCAATTGGAGACGGAATCCTTCTATGAAACTTAGTAACAACTGGCGATTATTATAGCATTAAAAGTAATATTCTTTACAGAGTAGAAAATATCACAATTTCCTTCTTATAATCAGCAGTAATTATTTTCGGTTATGAAAAATGATTTATTTGCTATACATTGTTGGGATAAAATAATTATCCCAACAATGTGTAGCACACGGACTATTTTCTTTAATATACCTTGTTAATAAAGGTTGGTTAAAATTTAATTTTTTTTATTTAAAAATACAAACAAAAAATAATGTAAACAGCAAGAAGACATATGCCTAATTAAACATTATAAACAAGTAATATAAAAATAAATTTTTTTAAAGACAATTTCTACTTTTTTTTCACTATATTGTAGAAAGTCCTTTATAAATAATTTTCATTCATTTTTTTTAAATTTATCTGATGCCATCTATTGGTAGATATATGCTACTTAAATCTAAAAAAAAAAAAACTAAATTTAATTACTGAATTAATATTTGAAAAAACTGTATTAACATGAAGTGTCATCCACTACAAGTTCAAAAAAAAATGTATTTGACCTTGAGTCGATGAATAAAAAGTATTTTATGAATGATTAAAAATTTGAACAAGATATATATATAGGGAGAGTGTGAACTAATAGAAAGAATTGAAAAAGAGAGTGAATGGCCGAGTGGCGCACGGTACCATAGGTTTCGAGTTGAGTCCCGGCGGTGCCATGGATGGTTGTAGTGGTTCGGAATCCACTTTAAACCGTAGGTAACGGTCTAACAGGATCGTAGAGCGTTGCGGGGTATTGTTACTCCGCGTCCGTAGCTTTCTTCAAGCTACACGCACCTCCTGGGTAGTGCTAAGCGAGTAACATTGGTGTGGCGCTTGCCTTAAGGCATCAAAGACAACTGTCTAAGTGTTTGCCAGCTACATTAGAAGAAAAAAAAAAAAAAAGATGATGAAAAACACATATTAGGTTTATTTTATATATAAGCAAAAAAAGTTAAAGCAAACAAAAAAGTTTATTTGAGAAGGAAAAACATGTATTTTAAATTTAGAAAAAGCCTATTATTATTTTTTTTTTAAATTTTTCTCCGTTAATTAAAGTTAACCTATGCTTTCGCATAATAATAACCTCACATTATTATAACCCTTAACCACAGCGAAATTTAAAAAAAAAAATATTAGCATACAATCCTTGTATTCTAGTAGGAAATTAAGGAAAAACCTTGAAAAAGTTTAAATAGCAGCAAAAGAAATAATAAAATTGATAGTAAAATTAAGTAAATTGTAAGGAAAAGATCAGAGATCTTCTGTTGATCGTATTTAATAATATTTAAACATGTTTATATCTTTTACGTTTCATAACAAACAACTCATTATCATAAATTTGTTAAAAGTTTTTACTTTCATAAGAAACATTTCATTTTTTTACCATGTTTGGAAAAGATTATATCAATATTGAGAAGATTATCGCATAATGAGAAGTACTACTACGTCAAAAAATTAAGACCAATTTTCAATTTAAAATTCCAGGGCTTATGAAATTTCAATTTTTTTTTTTTTAAGCTGCTGGCACTGTCCCTGACATCTGTGTGAAATGTGACGTTGAAATATCCATTAGTGTTTGAATTACGCTTGGCTTTGTGAGACGCTCAAACGGATTCCGAGATTTTTGAAATGTCTGAATTCATTGAGCAAAGAACTTGCATTCAATTTTGTTTGCGGAAACGTATAGAAGGTTGCAGAAGGCATTCGGAGAGCATTCCTATATCGGAATGAAATGGTTAGAAGTGGTATAAACAGTTCAAAGAAGGCAGAGAACACGTTGAAGATGAAGAGCGCTTTTGTCGACCCTCAACTTCAACCGACGAAGTTCAAGTCAAAAAATTAAAGATTTGGTGCTTGCAAACCGTCGATTTATAATTAGAGACCTTGCTGATGATGTTGGAATTTCAAAAGGATCGGTCAATTCCATTTTGGTCCTCAAACGCGTCAAATCTCGATTAGTACCGAAAACACTGAATGCGCCAGCTTGCATTCATTCTTCGTGACAAAAAATGATACCCATAGCGTTCCACAACCATTGTATTCACAATGCGACTCTGGCTATTCCCTAAACTCAAAAGACCACTTGAGGACACCGTTTTGAGTCGAGTGAAGAGATTCAACGTGAATCGGAGCGCGCTTTGAAGGTCCTCCCTGCCGATGACTTTTTAACAGGCATTGAGGATTGGAAAAACGTTGGCATAAGTGCATTGCGTCCGGAGGGAATGACTTTTTGAAGACGACGAAATAAATTTGGAAGAATAAATAAAGAGTTTTTGAACAAAAAAATGATTGGTCTTACTTTTGGGACCCAGTAGTACATCGAGAAATTGTTTTACCACTAGACGTTATGTTTTTGAAATGCTGTTTTTGCAACTTCTTCAAGCGTAAAACGTTTAATGGTTAAAAAAAGATGATTCTTATTATATAGCGTAGTGCCATGCCTCCTAAAAAAAAAATAAGTTTTCTTCGTCTTCTCTTTATCTTTACTTCGTCTTGTCTTACTTCTTTAATTTCTAGACCATAATAACGCAATTTATAGAGCAGAATCTTCTGCCAAGCGCCAAGATTAGCCACACCTCAAATCAGAATGATAGAGGGAGAAGAAAAGAAAAAAATCCCTATTTGCTGTTAAAGTTTGAAAAATGAAATGAAATAATAAGTGCGTAAGAATGATTATATATATAATTAATTAATTGATTATATATATATATATATATATAATTTATATATATATATATATATATATATTTATATATATGAATAATATATATATATATATATATATATATATATATATATATATATATATATATATATATATATATATATATATATATATATATATATATAATATATATATATATATATATATATATATATATATATATATATATATATACACTGAAGTGACAAAAGTCATGGGATAGCAATATGCAAATTTTCAGATGGCAGTAGCATCGCGTAGAACAGGTATAAATGTGCAGTGCTTTCATTTCTGTTCAAGTTATTCATGTGAAGAGGTTTTGACGTGATGATGACCGCACGATGGGAATTAACAGACTTTGAACGCGGAATGTTAGTTGGAGCTAGACGCGTGGGTCATGCCATTTCGGAAATCGTTAGGGAATTCAACATTCCCAGATCCACTGTGTCAAGAGTGTGCCGAGAGTATGAAATTTCCGGCATAACATCCCACCATGGACAGCGCAGTGGTCGACCGCCTGCACTTAACGACCGAGACCGGCGACGTCTGCAAAGAGTCGTAAATTCTAACAGACAAGCAACACTGCGTCAAATAACTGCAGAAATCAATGTGGGACGTACAAGGGACTTGTCTGTTAGAACTGTGCGGAGAAATTTGGCTTTCTTGGGCTATTCAGCAGAAGACCGACTCGATTGGCCATTGTGTGCCTTTACTGACAGAACGGCATCGCTTGCAGCGACTCTCGTGGGCACGTGAGCATATCGGTTGGTCCCTAGATGAATAAAAAACCGTGGCCTGGTCCGATGAGTCACGATTTCAGTTGAAGAGCTGATGGTAGGGTTCGAGTGTGGCGCAGACCCCACGAAGCCATGGACCCAAACTGTCAGCAAGGCACTGTTCAAGCTGGTGGTGGCTCCGTAATGGTGTGGGCTGTTTTTTCATGGCATGGACTTGGTCCTCTGGTGCGACTGGACCGAACATTGACTGGAAATGCTTATGTTCAGCTACTTGGAGATCACTTGCAGCCATTCATGGACTTATTACCCAAACAACGATGGGATTTTTTATGAATGACAATGCGCCATGTCACCGGGCCACAACTGTTCGCGATTGGTTTGAAGAACATTCTGGACAATTCCAACGAATGATCTGCCACCTAGATCGCCCGACATGAATCCCATTGAGCATTTATGGGACATCATCGAGAGGTCTGTTCGTGCCCAAAATCCTGCACCATCAACGCTTTCACAATTATGGACGTCTATCGAGACAGCATGGCTCAATATTCCTGCAGAAGACTTCCAACGACTTGTTGAGTCCATGCCACGTCGAGTTGCTGCACTTCGCCGAGCGAAAGGAGGGCCGACACGATATTAATAGGTATCCCATGACTTTTGTCACTTCAGTGTATAGTATATATATATATATATATATATATATATATAAAATTAATTAATTAATTAATTAATTAATTATATTTAATTAATCAATTAAGTTATTAATACTTAATTAATTAATTTTATTCCATACAGTGAATGACACTGGATGTTAAAAAATTTCAAATATAATTCATTCATTGGCGCAACAGGCTCATAGTGGGTCAAGGCCGTCAGCCTGTTAACAGATTTCGAGCCAGAAATATTTTTCTGTTTACGGGGTAGATTATAGATGGCGCTACGCTCTACAGCTAAATTAGACTTGCTCCTACGATTTATAAGTGGATTCCATGGAATCCACGTGGGAAAAAGTCCCGGTCTAATTAGCCTAAAGTGTGCACAAATTGACCGTAGAGCGACAAGCCAAACAAAATCTAACACAGTAATAGAATTTAGTAAAAAAAAAAAAAAAATTGGAATTTTCGGAAGGAGTAAATACAATAACTTCAAATTAACATGATACTCAATTTGGAGTAAATACAATAACTCCATTTAACATGATATTTGTATTATTCTCTACATAAAATTAACATGTTTATGACTGGTATTAACACTTCATTTCCCATGCAACATTAAAAATTTATTGGCCATTGTGTAGCCTTTTTTTTATTTGAATGCGATCCTTTTAATTATCGTTTTTAAAAACAAAATCTTCAATGTCAAAAAAAAAAAAAAAAAGTGATCAGCTGCATTTTGAGAACCCATCTGTTTTCGAACAGAACAAAGATCTCGAAAGAACAAAAAAAAAAAAAAAGGGGGAGGGGTGGAGTCGAGCCTAAGCTTTTCTGCAATTCATGGCCTACTTCCTTCTGGACTTTTGCTCAGCTCGATTCTCACTTGAAAAAAGCAAAAACAAGTCGTAAATTAGGCAGCGCGCCATCATAATTCAGCTGAAGTTTCAATTCGAACACAGAGTTGATGACAGGGGAGGTTCCACTTGAGAAGAATCGGCTCATGGCCTTAAAGATCGTTTGGTGGGCGGAACAAGACAGTTCCTCGAAGGGGTTTCGGTTCTTGGGACTCCTGCAGTCACTCCAACAGAGAGGGAGGAACGCAACTGGGTGTCTGCAGAAATTGCGATTCAGTATCAGTGGGTTCTTTGAAAATGTGCTACTTGCAGAAAAATAACAATCTTTTCGGAAATTCAATTAAAATTTAAACTGAATGAAAGAAACTTAAATGATTGTTTGCAATCTTTAATTGATTAATGTGCAATTAGAACTAAATTCTAACAATTTTCAGTTAGAACTATGGTTATGAAAAAGTTAGGACTTAATTTCATTATTTACTTTGAAATGCTAATAAATGTGAAAAAATAAATAACATAAATAATATCATACTAAGATATCATGCTTCAAGGTCGAATCCAGGCGGTGGTAT
>BPLR01017539.1:0-10429 GCA_021605095.1 Caerostris extrusa
ATTAAATGATTACGTAAAAAAGAATCTTCAATCTATTTTGTAAAATATATTTTTGTAAGAAGAATCTTAAGCTATATCACACTCTTTTCAAACAGACATCATTTGAATGATTAAATTAAATAAAATATTTAAATTCCACATAGCGAGCTACATCATGATCCTGAAATTTTATGTAGCAGAAAATTTTTCCTAATGTTAGCAATAGTTCTATGGATAAAGAAAATAAAAAAAAAATTTAAAATTTATACAAAGAAAAGAAAAATTGTTTTTATTACACATGTCTTCTAAGACATAATTCATCTTCCACATTGCATTATTTTTATTTTTCATTATATATTTAGCTAACAGTTATATTATGTAATATTATTTTGGGGCCTAATGGCAGAGTGGCTAGAGCTGCGGCGCTCGGTACGACGAGTTTCGATTCGAGTCCCTAGAGGTGCCATGCATATTTAAAAACGATTCGGGATCCATTTTAAACCGTAGGTCCCCCTCTAATATGATTGTAGAGCTTTTTGGGGGTAAGACAGGCAATCCTACCCTGTAAAAAAAAATATTTCATCTCTTTGAAACAGTTGGCAAAGGCCTTGGCCCCCAGCCTGGGGCTGTTGAGCAAATCATGGTGACGATGATGTGTATGGAGCCATAATGTATGAAATAATATTTATATACTCATGCCATAATACTATAAGAGAGAGCTCAGGCGTCTGTACCACATTCTATGTGTTCTAGTCCCGAAGGTACCATGGATGTTTGTAGTGGTTCAGAATTTACTTTAAACCGTAGATACCGTCTAATAAGATCGTAGAGCATTGCGGGGGTAGTGTTACTCGGTCCTTACCATATCTTCAAAGCTTCACGTGCCCCCTGGGTAGGGCTAAATGTGTAACAGTGGTGCAGCCTTTGCCTATGGCATAAAAAATTAACTTCTGTATTTCCAGCTGCATGAAAAACAACAACAACATAAAGTTATCTTAAAATATTATATAATTAATGATTACTTACGACTTGATGTAGATTTTAAAAATTATATTGTTTAGGCTATTATATCTAATACATAAAATTCCCAAATATCTATAATATTTATATAATGTAGGATATTGGGAGGGGTATGGCAGACGAGTGACTACTTCTCTGGTGCTTGGTGCCACAAGTTTCAGATTTGAGTCTCGGTGGTGCCATGGATGGATGTAGTGGTTTTGGAATCCACTTTTAAATTGTAGATGTCGATCTAATATGACTGTAGAGCGTTGGGCTGGGCCTGATAACTCGACCCTTTAAAAATACAATATCATTTGTCACGAAATCTAAAAGTTGGCGGATGGCCTTGGTCCATCTTGTTTTGTAGTGCCATGGAGTTAGGATGTATGTTTGAATTAATTTTTTTGTTGTTGTTGACACTCAGAATGAAATGCTACTCTACGTTCCATAGTAAATACTGTTAGTTTTAGTGGGCACTATCAGATTCCCAACAAGCTTAAATCGCTTCCTATAACATCAATTCCGTTCTTGTCAGTATATAGCACATCTCCAGAAATTCTGTTAAATATATGTCGTATACAAATTTGTCTTATGCTGGAAATTTGCATACGGAATATACTTTGCAGTGGTATTTTCGTGATGGGCAAGAAATAAATAACGAAGTCACGATTTATTCAATTCCTACTATTAGCTCACACTCTGCCTATATATATATATCTTGTTCAAATTTTCAATCGTTCATAAAATACTTTTTATTCATCCACTCAAGTTCAAATACATTTTTTTAAACTTGTAGTGGAGGACACTGGATGTTAATGTAGTTTTTTTTTTCAAATATTAATTCATTAATTCAATTTAATTAATTAATTTTAGTTTTTTTAGATTTAATTTGCATGTATCTACCAATAGATGCCACCAGATAAACTTAAAATGAATGAAAATTATTCATAAAGGACTTCCTGCATTAGAGTGGAAAAAGGAGGAATTGGCTTTAAAAAATTTTTTTTATATTACTTGTTTGATGGATGTGTTTTGAATTAACTCTATTCTGACACTCAGAATAAAATGCGACCATAATAAATGTCATCTTGTGGGCAATGTCAACTCTCTTATTTCGACAAAACACTCTCTGAACATAACTGTGTACAAAGATATAAAAGAATTAAACAGTCCTCGTTTTCTAAATTAAATTCAATAGTAGTTGCCAGGAGCTGAGTGCCAGGCGTTCGGTGCCATAGGTTTCGGATTCGATTCCCAGCTGTGTCATGCATGCTTGTGGTGGCTAGAAATCCACTCCGATTGGGCCGTTGGCTGGCAACCCTACCTCACAAACAGAAAGCGTTCCCTGTCTCGAATCTGCCAGTAGGCAAACGGCCTTGTCCCACTACAGGGCTGTTGGGCCTCTGATGATGATGGTCAAGAATACAGGGTGTTGTGAAATTGTTGAACAATTAAAATGATGGCAGTATCCATCCAGAAGAAAAATATTTACGGTGGAACTTTAGGTTTCCTCCTACTCTAAATGTCAGAGAAAATTAAATCTAAAAAAAAAAAAATAATTTTTAAGATGATTTTAATTAAAAAGATTAATTTTTTAGAAGATGATTTCTGCTCCTGAAGAAAAACTGGATTAAAACATCCCATGGCCATGTGGGTGTGCCCTACCATGGAGGTCCCATGGGGGACCACAAAACACCCCCATGTTGGGCCAAGGAAGTCTGCTTGCTGGCAAAATTTGAGACAGGAGATAGTTTCTCTTTACAAGGTAGGGTTGTCAGCCCTACGGTTATATTAGACCGGGGCATACTGCTTAAAGTGGATTTCAAACCACTGCAAGCATCCATGACACCGCAGGGACTGAACCCGAAGCCTGTGGAACCGAGCGCTAGTCACTTGGCCATCAGGCCCCAGTTGTTGTTGTGTTTGTGTGTAAATTTTAATAAGAAGGATTTTCTCGTTTTATTACTCATTAATATTATTGGTTTATATTCTTTTTAATTAACTCAGAATCGATTTTTGATATTTCCCATATTTTGAATTTTGAATTTAACTTTATAACTTATGAAAATTTTGCAGAGACATAAAAATTCACCGTTGGAATACAGATGCCATTTTCTGCAGATGTCAGATGACGTATTTGACTTTTATCTGTTTAGAAATAAAAGTTAAATACGATAATTCCACTAATTTTAAAAAGTTCACATAAAAACAAAACTTACACGATATATAATTGGTTGCATTATTTTTCTATTCTATTTTTAAATTAATTATAAGCTGAACATACAAGATTTTACTTGTAACCTTTAAAACAATTAAAAATACAGCAAAAACAATAAAGCAAGTCTAACATTTTTAATTTTATCTACAAAGCAAATAAAAGTCATTGTAAAACAGGTAAAAATTTGTCAAGTTTGCTTGTATAACCAAAATAAACAAAGCTGATGTTTTGACATTTAAAAAAAAAAAAAAAAAAAAAGTAGAAATTTTCAAAGTTTCACAATGTTTCTTTTTTAGCAATCACTTCCAACTAAATGTTTCCCTATTTTGACAAAGAGAATAGTTAACAAGCGAAGACATTCTTACGGCCGAAAAAAAACCAGCGTAAAAATAAAGCCGCTTTGTTATTCTTCGACGGAAATAGTGCAGTGTTGCCACTAATTCATTACAAACTTTTCCTAATTGGCTTCCGAAGAACAAAAACAAAACAGTTAAAAGATTCTGATCTTTGTTTTTATATCGAGTTTTCTTAACTAATTATGATAAGGTCTTATCGGGATTAGGTTTCTGGCATTTTTGAAAACATTATGAGCCGACTAATTCGTTTAAAACTGATTTAACTTCAGGTTCTTTTTTTTATTATTCATTAATTACACAAAAATATTCCAATAAAAAAATAATAAATTTTCTTACCTAATTGAAAATTTTTAAAAATTATGTTATTTTTTCAATCAATATAATGTAATCAGTTACTTTTAGCGAAATTAAAAATTAAATTAAATAAAATTCATTCAATTATTATAATTATACCTCTTTTGGGTTTTAATGTAATTTATCATCCATAAGAAGATCTCATTAAATTTAATCAAATCTATAAATAAATAATTACATTTTTCTTAAGTTAATAGACAATTATTGTTAAAAACTGAAAACTTCTCATTTGTAGTGTGTATGTCTGAAAACAGATTGTAACTGGTTATGGTTTGATTGAGATACTTGAGGCCCAGGTTGGAGAGCTCATAACTTTATTTACACACTCCACAAACACCATACACATACAATTAGAGACAATATGTAACAAATTTAAAACATATAAAAATTATATATTCATGGAAGGATTCCACTTCTAGCCGGAACTCAAATACGCGCAGGATACGCGAAAGATATAAACATACGCACAAACACCACACACGTACAATGGAGATATACAATATTTAAGTCATTTAATGACGTATAATTATAGATTCGTGGGAAGACCTCACTTCTAAGCCGAAAATCCGAAACTTAGACTACGCGCAGGGTGAACGAAATATACTTCTTCTCCGGGTGAGAGTACGTACCACCAACCATTTCTCCTAAACGCCACAGTGCCTGAACTCTTCATTATATAGGATGAAACATAGCTACAAAAGTTAACAAACTTTTTATCTTCAATGAAAAGAAAGTAGAACAATAACAAAATGTGAACAGCATCTGCTTTCCAATAAATGCATTCAAAATCTTGATAAATACATAAACTCTGCATTAATAAAGTATAAAGTATACTCAGAATGCGCAGAATGCTCGAAATATATTTCCTCCTCAGGGTGGAGTCCATTGGTCAACTAATGCACTGGAGTGCGCTGAATATATTTCCTCTCGGGATGAGAGACAGTAAACTAAACGTTTCTCAGCGGTAATTCTGGTTGAGCTGTAAAAATACCACCTCCCAGGTGAGAGTCTCGAGGCCTACTGACCATATCTCCAGAACACCATAGGGCGCGTTCTGGTCGGTGCGTAGAGGAAGCAATGTTACATTATTTTAATAGAAATAATATCATTTTCATTAATATATATGATAGTTTTGCACATTTTGTTAGCACTGATTCATTTGGAAAACTTCTTAAACGACATTTTGATGCATCAATATAATTTCATATTACAGGAGAACTGAAATGTTCTGAAAAGCATTAAGTAGAACTAACGCACAATTATGATTTTATGATAGAAAACCAGAAAAACATTCACTGATCCAGCCTAACCAAAGAATGTTTCAGCTACCATTTTAAAGGTATTAAAGTAAATTACAGTAAATATCAACCAAATAAACACTATATAAGGCTGCAGCGATGACTTGGCTTATATTCGACTTTCCAAACCTTTTTTTAATGTCGAGCACATGATTTGATTCTATTTGCCCCTAATAGTAAGCAACAATTTCAGGATTATTGCAACTATATTGCATTAAGCCAACGGCCATACCATGCTGAATATACCGGTTCTCGTTAGATCACCGAAGTCAGCATCATTGGGCACGGTCAGTACTTGGGTGGGTGACCACCTGGAAACACCGCGTGCCGTTAGCATTCACAAATTTGGGACCTGAATGGCCGAGTGTCTAGCGCTCTGGCGCTCGATGCCACAGGTTTCGGGTTCGAATCCCGGCTGTTCCATGGATGCTTATAGTGGTTCGGAATCCACTTTTAAGCCGTAGGTGCCGGTCTCCTATGACTGTAAGAGCGTCACGGAGCCAAAGTCAGACTTCTACCTACGGGTGCTCCATCACACAGAAGCTGCTTCCTTCCCCTTCAATCATGAGTACGTATGGGCTCGTGGGCTTGGCCAGCCAAGTGGGATAAGAAACAACAACAACATATTGCATTCATTAGAAAATTTGGCGGTTAGGCTAGGTTTGTCGCTCTACGGTCCTTTTGTGCACACTTTGGGCTAATTAGACCGGGACTTACAGTTTAACAGAACTCCTAACAAGCATCCGTGCCACCGCCAGTATTCGAACCTGAAGCTTATAGTGCCAAATGCCAGAGTGCTAGCCAATTGGCGATCAGACAACAGAAAATTTGGAAGATAAACATTTTTTTTGAAGATCTGTTAAAGGGGTACTGACCCATATGTGATAAAAAACAACTTAACAAACCAATGTGACAACGACAAAAGATATCATAAAAGTTTATGTTAGCATTTCGTTTAAAATGATATCGATGTGACATTTTCCTTTAAAAACATGATTCCGTAACTCTCAAACTTCCAGTCTCCAAAAGGTTTGAGCAGCCAATATGATATTAAGTTACAATAAGAAAAAAACTTTAGCATTGCGCCAACTGCGATGTTTTAACACATGATTATGGGATGGCAGAAGACCTTCCTATAATCTAATCGAAATGCCTCTTTTTAACAGAAGATGTTCCTGACAACCAATCATATGTCCACCGGCCGATACAGCGAAAGTATCCAAAATTGGCTGTGTATAGTGCTATGAAAACTGAATTGTTATATTTAATGTTGAACTTAAGTTCTTTTTTTCCAGACATTAAAATGTCTGGAAAAAAAAAAAGAATGTCTGGATGTTTTAGACTGGATTTTCCGTCTAAAAATGTCTGAATTGAGTACGCACGTTATTTTCTGTAGGAAAATGCCACAGCGATATACAAATAAAAAAAATGCAAGAATAAACATGCCTGTTTTATTCATAAGAATTATATTCACTTCCAACAAAGCATTCGAAATTATCACTCGATTGAAATTATATAATAATTTTATTTTATTTCACTATAGATAAAAAAAATGTTTTTCAATGATAATTTTTCGCAGACAGTTCTAAATAAAATACCTATACTTCTCTCTTCACTTATACGGAAATAAAAAAAAAAGATTTTTTATTTTATTTTCGAGTGTTTAACATAATTTATGCCATAAACTCATTATTCTATTTTTGTATTCATAATTGTAGCCAATGCAATGGCAACTGAAGGTGATTCGATATTTTTTTAATTTCAGTTCAATAAAATGACTTATTGTTTTGAAAGATTTCGACACTATTTGTTGGGTTGGAGAATCTTGTTTAGAAACAATTTTCTATAGCTCCTACACGAATATCATGGTAAAATCGCGGAATAAGAGCTGATGGGATTTGGCGTCCAAAACAGTTTTTCGGCAAAGTGTTATAATAATGTATTTTTAAAATTAATAATATATTTTTTAAATTATTAACGTAACGTAATATATTTTAAATTATTAATAACGTATTGTATTAATGTAATCAATGTTATATGTAATGATATTGTTATGATCATATGATAATAAATTGTCATATGATTTATGATATGATCACATGATAATAATGTATTTTTAAAATTAATAATATATTTTTTAAACTATTAACGTAACGTATTGTATTAATGTAATCAATGTTATATGTTGATATTGTTATGATCATATGATAATAAAGAGTAACAATATTATGAAGATGTTGTTATTGTATTCCTCATGGAAGGAGGAAAGAGGTACCGCAGCTTCTGTTGTGATGGAGCACCCGTAGGCAGAAGTCTGACTTGGTTCCATTTTGCTGAAGAAGAAGGGCAGTGCCTTCCGGGAGGTACTTTTAGGCGGAACTACCCCACATTTGCGTATCGTATGGGAGAAAACCCGAAAAACTCCCACCAGGTAGTCCGACTCACGAGACAAGCCCAAACGCCATCGAGTCTTCTCGTTTTGTGAAACAGTGCCTACATCAAAGTCGCCAGTGGATTTAACCTCCGCCCTATTGCTCCCCAATGGAGCACGTTGCCACGAGTCAGGCTATTATAGACAGTTAACAAAAGCTTTTTTCTAGGTATAGGTTTATCTTTATAATATTATTACTTTCAAAATGAACTATTTTTTAATTTATTAATGAAACTCAATGTATTAATGTAATTTATATATATTAATACTAGTTGACCCGGCAAACGTTGTTTTGCCATATACATTATTTCTATAAAATATTTTTTTTAGTTAAATAAAAAACTAACTTTACTATAAGTGTGTGGAAACGTAGTTATGATTGGAAGAGGAATGGAACGTTGCAGACAATGACGGCGTATAAAATGATAATACACTAACCATTTATTATATTTCATCCTTTATATTTTATTAAATTAATAAATATATTTTAAATTACATTATATAATAGTTGTATATGCATCACAAATAGTTATTTACATATTTACTACTAATTATGGCAATTAAAAAAATAATCAACATCAATCTCTAAGTGCAATGGAGGGTACGATATTTTTGGTTAGTCCGTCTTTAGCCAACACAAGCAAACTGGATGAGCATTTACCCACACGCGAACATGCCGCGTATAGTTGTCCGTGGGAAAACATGGTGTGGCCAAATCTAAGCCACAAACAGACGTCGTTTGGCCTTATGACTTATTGATTGTCAATGCGAATGCCAATCTAATTGGAAATTGAATACGTTTGATTCAATTGGCAAATCTCTGAGAATCATAGGGATTCGTGGCAGCAATATATTTTCGCCCCGGCACTTGTCATTCAAAATGCTGGCTTCGATAACGTTTTTTGTTAATTTTTTAATGACGAATCGTGTTCCATTGCGCAGTCGTGGTGGGTTCAAATTATGAAACAAAATAACCGGAGATCCAAATTTTTTAATTGTAAAGGATGCGGTGGCATGCCTGGCAAATCCAATGAATTCAAAAACTCAATTGATAATCTACAGCTTCATTGGCATCGCAAACTGTATCGATAGATTTGTATGACACCAAGTTCCCTGGCAACAACTATTGTATCTTGGAATTTAAACCATTGACGTCCACATTTTTTGCTGCCAAAATTGCTCTTTCTGCCAACCAATCAAGATTTTTGAATTGTGTGCATACATCGGGAAATATGTGGTCGACGAGAATATTTTGCGAGTCAATGATTGTGCAGAAATTGTCGGCAATTTTATGCATCCAGTATTTTCATGGACAGCAACTTTTCCATCGCCAATATCAAACAGTTCTTTGAGAATGTTTCAGCGGATGGATCTGAAGCATTTGAACGCGCATGTTTACTTTTAGTTGTAATTTTTCAACATTACGCCACAGTGACGATGATTTTAAGCAAGCGTTGTTCTCATCAGCGTACGTTGAACGTGGAATGACAGGAAGAGTTTGCCTGAAAGCACCTGAAAGGAGTAGCAGAGTGCCGCCAAATAGTTTGTCATTGTTTTTTATATCCTTCATTGTTCTGTTCAATACCTCAAGCGAATGTTTGTGTGCCATAGTGAATTCATCCCAGATGATAATTTTTACACTGTTTAAGCACTGTGGCCATGGATGATTGTTTCTTTATATTGCACACTGCATCTGGGTTATTTTGAATATTCAGTGGCAGCTTAAATGCTGAATGAGCTGTTCTGCCTTTCCTCTAATAAAGTGGCTGCAATCCCAGATGATGCAACAGCTAACGCGATGCCATTTTTGGTCGTATTTCGGCAAGAAGTAGCGCGAAATGAGAAATGTTTTTGCCAGTTCCACCTGGTGCGTCTAAAAAAAAAAAAAGAATCCCCCCTTGTCCTGCCGAAACTGCCAGCATAATGCGGTCGTAAATGGTTTTTTGTTCATCAGTTAGTAGTGGGACACAGCGAGTAACAATCGCTGCCATTTCTATAGTATTGTACTGCAGTTCACGACTCATATCAGTGTTGATTAAATCAGATGCATTTCGATTTGGTGAACTCATACCAAAAGGACTGATTTGTAAATTGGCAATGAGAATGCAAAGATCCTCGATAGCAATCAATGCTTCATTGTACATTGCGTCGCTGAATGATATCGTTAGATCGATGCACATTGTACAATGTCGATGCAATATATCTTCAGTCATTGAATTTCGGGATTATACCACAACGTATGTGCTCGAGACGGGAAACATGTAGTCAACACTATAGCGAATAGTAGACGAATTTGTGTTCCTGTACAGCTTAATGCTGCTTCAGTAAGCATATTGTCCCAATGATTGTCGTCTTCTAGCAAGCCTAGTGCAAGGAATGCATCTTTATTCGTTGGATACTGTTGTCCATTTACTTTTTACTTGGTACTTACGTATTAACGCCACGGAGCAGAAAATGCGCTAATGCGCTAATAAAGAGCTGCCATTGCACCAAAATAGAGACTGTTTTGAATCTATGTTAAAATCTATATTGGCCCATTTTCCACCGAAACCCATTGGCTACTTTGTTTTTAAATAAAAGTGTTTTGAATTTTGAAAGTGTTTTGATTTTAACTAAAGTGTTTTTTTAGAGTATATTTTGTGATTTGTCACAAAACTTTTAAGTGTAGATTGGCGGTACTTAAAAAACCGGAAAATCCAGCTGCGGTGGCGTTAGATCTGTAAGTACCTTTACATATTAAGCATCTTGAAATGAACATTTCAGCTTATGATAGCCATTAACCAACAACAGT